>JAXRJS010000067.1:9480000-9775000 GCA_037127375.1 Dione juno
AAAATAATAATATAAAACTGTAAAATGAACGCATTCCTAGGGTATCGATAAACAGATTAATAAATTCATAATTATGTAATGACACGCTCGTTAACTTGATTTTCCGCTTTCTATTAGATTAATGCAGCCTACATTATCTATAACATGTCACTGTATTTATATTTAAATTAGAAATTAAAATTATAGGGTTATTATTTTTCTCTTATAGCATGTAAAGAGAAATAAAGCTAGTTGTCATGCCAGAGAAAAAAAACAAAAAACCTTCCCATAAATAGATTTTTACTATGAGACACTATATATACCAAGTGGTATAGTCAATTTTTGTTGAAGATCGTGGATTCTAATACCATTGAAAATATCTATATGTTGATTATTAATATACATCCCGTGCCTGCCTAAACAACCTTAGTTTCTAAAATAAAGTGATATTTAGATATTTGCTATATCAAAACCATTTACATATAATAATTTTTAATAATGTGACGTTTATTATGTAATATATATATATATATATATATATATATATATATATATATATATATATATATATATATACATATATATATATATATATATATATATATATATATATATATATATATATATATATATATATATATGTATGTATATATTTAGTATATTTCTTACGTAACGGACCTTATTCATAATAAAACATGCATTCCACGTAATAAAACCACTAAATGACCTAAAAAGGCGATATTGCACTTACACTTCTGCAATTTAACTACACATTGTTAAGGGAATTGTATTGGATAAGAAACAAGCTTCACCACTAGGTTACAGTGTTTTACAATAATTCAAAATCAAAATATTCTTTATTCAAACAGGCTATTACAAGCACTTTCGAATCGTCAATTAACACAAGTGTCAGTCCTGTTACTTACTGTTACTGTTACTGTAAGTCCTTCAAGAAGCTACCACCAGCTCGGAGGGCAGTTCTGCTGAGAAGAGCTGACCAGAAACTCAACAGTTGCTCTTTTTTAATTGTAAATTTACAATATATTTACAACTGTGGTTAGCCTCCCGAATGAGCATCAACAGTACTTAACTCCACACACTAACATCCGTATAATATTCTTGGATTGGAGAATTCATATTTGGCCAGCCAGTACTATCGAATTGGCCATTTTCTTCATCTTTTTAATCGATAGAGGGCCTAACGTCAAGACTTACGCTTCCGCTTCCACCAAACTTGAGACTGTCGAGTGGCGGAACTTAACGCTGGACTTTGTTTAAAAAGAGCAGGAATATGTTCACAATAATTCACACCCCCAATTACTGATTCCTATTAAGAGAACCGTGTAATATAATTTGGCCTCCACTGTCCATCCATTTTTGTGTAACGCCTTTAGTAAGAACTAAAAACTAATACAACATTTCTTATAAAATATAAAAGCATGTTTTTTTATTACTCTATCCATTGATGCGTTCTAAGAGAAAATGGAACAAACAATCATATGCAATGGTCTTAACAATGTCGTGGGAGATGGTTTTTATAACTTAACTTAACTTTCCGTTTTACTTGGATTATTCTTTTTGTATATGTCTACTACATTCATTGCGAAGGCTATCGGCTAGGCTATTAAACAATACACTAAAATCCCTTATCCTAGATATATACTAATTGTAAAGTCTATTTTTGATGGGAACGAGGTATATACGGAAATAATACCTTAAATATCATGCAGTAACGAAGTTGCGGCTACCTATAACTAGTATTTCATATTTAGGACGATTGAATTTACAATGGCAATGCAGGCGTATGTTTTCGGATTTTCGCAGTTATACATGTATGAGGTTTCTCAAGTACTTAAATAATTATACAAATCTAAAAAAATCGGTTTTTATGGATGAGATATTTAAAAATAATCTTTATATAGAATTTAGATTTTTAAGTAACATGTCAGCAATTTCGCCATTCTTTATGTACACATGTATTCAATAATAATTGTAGATTTAATTTAGGGGCAGTTGTGTCGCAGTGACACAGCGTGTAAGCGCGATGGTTATGGATTTTATCGCCCATTGGAAGAATGATTATAATTTTTTAATTATTTCCATCACCTCAATCCGGTTTACAAAATGCGCATCTCATAAATTGGGCGGGAAGTGAGGAGCGGAGTATGTTATCTGTCTCTCTCTCTCTCTAAGAGCAAAAAATACTTTTGATGAATGAAATATGTTATCTGACAACCATAATTATGAATAACATCACTAAAACACATACATAAATCGATGGTACCATATGGAATATGTTTAAAAATTATAAATAAAAAATCGATATTTAATACAACACAATCGAGTCATAATAGTAATATTCGTTTACTATATACCTAATTCACTTTCACACAGCATCATATTGCCTATGTTGGAATAAAAAACGTGTATGACATATTAATTGAGATGTAAAATACTTACATCTTAGTTCTTTCGTCATCTTTTAGATATTTTGTGTGAAATATTTTAAATATTAGCAAATTATGTACTTGTTTCATTTTAAGTGAACTATAACATATTAATATTGAGCATATCAATTTGTTATATAATGAATATTAATTTAAAAATAAAACAATTTCTGCTATTGTCACCTTAAAGCTAAATAGTCCATATATTATCTGTATTAGTAAGAAATTGTTTGAAATGATTAATGAATTTTCTTCGTGTTTTTGCGCTTACCATGGTTGGATAGAAGATGGATGTGCAGTTAAACGAGTAAAATACAAAATCCAGATTATAAATTAATACAAAGTTTAAGAATAAAACCTTAAACCATCAGGCTAAAGTTCTTAATTTGAGAACCATCACCAATGAATATGAGCATATGGGTTAGTAGAATGGCTACATTGGCTACATTTTATATAAAATGACCAATTTTATCCTAGAAAGTACAACAAACCACAATATTTAAATAATAAAAATAATGATTTAACTTTGATATTACATTTGATAAATTGTGTATTGAGCCATGTGCATATCTAATTGCAATCCAGGAGTCGAGAGTCACTCACCGCGCTGCCCGCGTCGCCGACGGCCCGGCCGTGCGCCCGCGCGCGCGCGCCCAGCTCGCGCTGGCGACAGCGCAGCGCGCGCCGCCGCAGCGTCCAGCCGCGCTCCAGCGCGCGCCAGTCGCCCGACAGGCGCCGGCACGCCGCCGCGTACTCCTTCTCCATGGCCGAGCGTTCCTGGCAGACAATAAGTAGAGACTGTCTAGAAACCTTTCAAACAATTCTATACATTGCGTGTGTGACGATGACGACATTTCAAAGTTAAACATTAATTAATAAAACGCGGAGATCTTATTCACAATATTTAAATACAGCATCTATTAAAACTTTTTAAAGATAATATTTCGGGTGCTCTCTATACCACGGGACATTAGTGAAGTACTCGACTGGCACGCTTCATACCTCATCCAGCTGTTTCTGCGCGATCTGCAGCTGCTCCTGCTCCTGGTGCCAGCGGCGCTGCCTCTCCTCCTGCTGCAGCTCGAACTGCTGCCGCTCGCGCTCCAGCTCCGCGCGCTGCGCCTCTATGCGCTCGCATTTGATCTCACTCTCCAAGTCCCTGAGTGGAAGAAGCAATGCGATTTTATGCAAAAGCCATTGGGCTCGGATGGCTGGCTAAATCAACTGTACATTCGCGTTATAAAACGAAAATTGAAACATTAAATGATGAGCGGCGTTACTCAGCACCCTAATTTGTCCTAATAGCGTGGACAAATTAAAACTATTCATCACTACTACTACTGTTCAAATTAAAATAAATTATTATACAATATTCATTCAGGAAGCCATCCTGGCGCGACACGCGACTCTCGTTGTGAGGTCCGTTCCCACGAGGGAAGAATTAATTATTTTCATTTTCCGGGCTGTAGCATTCACTTGTTTTAACACTGGTTTGCCTCCGCCTACCCTGCTTACCGCGTGAAGCCAAAACATAATAATATCACACAACAAAAATAATTTAACCTCAAATTTGTTGTTAATTTCATACATTCATCATGAATGCATGGCAACACAAATGTAAGTTTGTAAAGTTTTATATTTTGTACTACGCATTGATCAATAATATATTTATTTCCACGAGCGGAGCGAATGGGAATAGTGAGCGATGATCGATGATAGAGCGAAGACTCCAATGATACATAAATGCAAACAAATACATACGACAGCGTATTATTCAAGTTCTCGGTGCTGGCCGCGAGGTCGGTGGTGGACCAGGACAGCAGAGACAGGCGGGAGAGGTTCATGGCGGAGGCGCCCTCCTGCCGCAGCTTGGCCGCCTCCGCCGGGTCGTTGTAGCGGAACATGTTCGTGCGCCCGAGCAGGAGGATGCAGCCTGGAGGGCAATACTCTATTATTTTCCTCAAAAAAAAAAATACATAAAATAAAAAAGATCATAAAACAGACCGTGATGTATTTTACTACAAAAAGTATATATTATTATAGTAAATGCGGTAGTTATTTTATGTAAGATAATTAAATATATCGCATTAATAATGTTGTGATAGAAAACTAAGTTTTTAGCTGTTTTGATGGTTTGCAGAAACGTGTAAAGTATAGAAGGAAGATGTAAAACGAATGTGGCAAAGCGCATTGCTGTCGGTAACAGAAGTAACGGTGCCTTAGCGGTGTTGACGAAACGTCCAAACATCAGTGTAGCTGTACGTTTGGCCTACAGTGTACACGATGCAGTGTAGGTATCGACGATGTGACGCTAACAGCGGTAAGAGATACAGAGCGGTCGCCTACCCTGGCTGAGCTTGGCGGGGCGGTCCAGCAGCACGGTGTTGAGCCAGCACTGCGCGGCGGGCTCGGGCGCGATGGTGGCCACGCCCTCGCGCAGCGCCACGCGGCAGTGCAGCGGCAGCACGCCCGCGCCCGACAGCACGATGTCCGGCGTCGGGCTGGACTCCTCCGTGCCGATCAGCGTCTCGCCCTCCTGCGGGGCATTTAGAGGAAATCAGAAAATATTCAGTCTGAAGCAGTTAAACTTTCATTTTTCACACAATTCAGATAGACTTTTTGTAAGTGAGATTTGAACGAAATGAATCTACATAAAAAAAGTCTAAAACAAAATAATACTTTTAACATTAAGAGTTATCTTTAACTTTAACTAACCTTAAGATGGTACAGCGTGACACCAGTCGACAGTAAATTATCATCGATTCCTACTAAATGTGGCATATCTGAGTCCAGTACTACGCCAAGTCCACTTTTCCTGAGCCCCAGAGCTTTCTGCTCTTGAAGTATTTGCTGGGTCTCTCTCCATTTCTCTGTCCATTTCTCCGTAAGCACTTTTTCTTGGGCTTCTTTAAGTTGAAGCGTCGCGAGAACAGCTGGTTCAGTATCGATAGTATCCTAAAAAGTAATATATGTTATTACGTATAAAGAATAAATTCTTTATGATTTCCCACTTTGCATCTGGCAAGGTCTAAATTATCGAACTACTAATTACTATATACTCAATAAAAATGCTACCCAGGGATCTGAACTTATTTTTTTTAAGTACAGATCCTCAAATCAAATATAATTTATAAATTTTTCACAGATAAAATAACTTAACCGCCAATACGACGACACCTACCTCTTTTCTATAATTACAATAAAAATTAAAAAAAAAGCAAAAATAATGACCGTATTATAAGTTATCTGTTTCCTGAGCTTCTCAATCTCCTCCCTAAGTTCTCTAATGAGCTTGACGTTGGGGTCTTCATTGATGGTGGGTTTGTTGATGATGTTCTTCGCTCGGTTCGCGTACCGGAGAGTGGAGAGCGTCTCGCCGTAGTTGCAGTCCGCTGGCGATATCTAGAATGGAAATACAATTTAATAGCTCGAAACTTATATATATATATATATATATATATATATATATATATATATATATATATATATATATATATATATATATATATATATATATATATATATATATATATATATATATATATATACATATATATATATATATATATATATATATATATATATATATATATATTAGAATTGGAATAACATTTCAAATGACTTTAATCAATTAACCCTCTATTAGAAAATAATGTAGAATTATAGAGAAAAATGTTAGTACCGCAGCAATCATAATAGTTTTGGAGTTCCCTCCCAAAGAGTCTTTGAGCAGCCACGTCAGTACTGAGTCCCGATATGGAATGAACACCTTTTTGGTTTTTGCAGTTCGACCTGTTAATTAACAATAAAACAAAAATAATCTCACACATATTAAAAGTTTTAATGTAGCGGGATTTGAACTTGAACTTTTTGGTACGCGTTCTTAATTAGCGCTAGACCACTTAAATGGTTTCCAAGAGGCGATTTTCAAATATATTTCAAAAAATTGTAATTAAATTTAAATTACACGTTAAATGGCGGAAATCAACGCCGCGTTGTCTCAACAGATCGGGGTAGAGAAAAAATATGATTACCACGAACGGGACCGAACCCACATTCATCGTCTACTGCACCCTACTGCGATACTATATTTAGTACAATTGTGACAACATGAACCAATATGAAATTTACCTTGTGGAGTTCCTGCAGCAGTAAAAACGTAGTATTGTTATTATTTTAATATAAATATTTATATTATTTAGAAAATACATACACACATGTATATTATATATGCTTTATATAAGATAACTTTATAAATATATTTCTGTTGGACACTACATAATATATGTTCACTATTATATATATGTTACAATGAGGGTTTTTAGGTAGGAGTTCACTCCGTGTCCCGCCTTCCGTCCATTTTAGGGCGCATTATTAGGGCCCATTATATAAGGTGTTAGTTGACAGAACTCAACGACGTGGTTTGTATTGTTATCAGAAAAAATAGGTCATATTATACAACAAAAATTGGAAAAGGTAAAAAAAACAACGGTACACATATAAAAGTACATGAAAAAGTTTTTATAAAGGCTAAAAGAACCCACTCACTATCAACAGGTTGGTTGGTAGCTTCCGCCAACGCTGATATGACGGATCCGAGAGTGACCAAGGATTTGTTGATATGAGCTCCCTCCACCAGCCGCTGGCCAGTAGCGCCTGTTGCGTCTGCACGCTCGCTGTTATAGAACAAAAAATCTGAGTATGTTATAAATCTAATAGTTTATTTGAGTTAAGAAGTTACTAAATTATAAGCAAAATTAGCGTACATTTTTTTGGTTTTGTTCAACAACAACGTTAAACACACGAACAGATACAGAACTATATATATACATATATATAACTAATTCCTACCTTCCAGCCAAATCCACAAGGTGTACCTTCGAGACAGTCTCACTAGGCATATTGTTGTGACGTAAGTAGCTAGCTTGGACGAAGGTTATCGTGAATATGGCATGAGACCGGGAAGACACGTCGTTCATCTGCGTGGACGCTGTGGTGCGATGGAGGTTGCCGCGGTGCATACATTCCTGGGAAGAAGGTCATCTTAATGTAAATTATTAAACAACGTAATGATAATTCGTGACGTACAAATGACTTTAACGCATAGTTAATAAAAACCTAGCATTTATTATATTTTATATATATATATATATTTTGATCACATATCTTTCGGCTTATTCAGCGCAGGCATTGGGATCTCACTTCAGATATATTATGTTTGGTGACTTTGTCATACAAAAGAAAAAAAAAATAAAAAATAAATACAGTAAATAGTGTAACATACATCCTTATTTATTATTAGAATATTAGAGCGTATAACTTTCTTACATAATAAGTAAGGACCGTCAGTTTGGGAAGACAAAGTCTCAGGAGCTGAGAACCTAATCACTAAAATCAAGGTCTGTTTATTCTAGTTATAGAATCTATTTTTATTCATCATACAAATTTCATAATTAAATAAAATGAAAATATTTAACATTTTAAATAAAAAAAAAAACAAATAATCGTCCAAGGAACGAGCCATCACGATGTCGAAATCACCTCGGCCTATTGCATCGAGCCGGTGCAATACTTGTTCCATACTTATTTATAATTATTATTAACACTAAGCGACCGGCGCGGTGTTCCGACACTTGCACGCAATGTCCATTAATAGATAGAAAACGGAGAACGGAGTGGCTTCAGATTAGCCTCTTTGAGTGACGCCTCTTGATAAACCTATCTATTTTTTTTTCTTACTACTGACATTAGACCTAAAGGTATATTTCAAACGTCAGCTCTATCGGAAACCGGAATTGGATTTATACATTGATTTTATTGATTACATACTAACAAGTGAAACTGAATAAACAGAGACAAAAAGTAATAATATTTTTCAAAATCAAAATAAAAATATTCTGCATTCAATTAGGCAATTACAAGCACTTTTGAATCGTCAATTTACATTGGAATGTCAGTAGTGTCAGCTACTTTTAATTATATTAAATCAGATTTTCCGAAGATTACAGTAAGTAATTCCATAAGTAAGTAAATCCTTTACAACATACCTGTATATCGTCATAATCCGACACTAAATGT
This sequence comes from Dione juno, assembly GCA_037127375.1. Lineage (NCBI taxonomy): Eukaryota > Metazoa > Arthropoda > Insecta > Lepidoptera > Nymphalidae > Dione > Dione juno. The sequence goes on from JAXRJS010000067.1 coordinate 9,488,505, forward strand.
TTCGATAGATCTTGCACATAAGGTCCCAACTTCGGATGTTCTCGTACTCTAAGAGAATGTCCAGCATCAGTAGAAAGCAGATCCTTCACTCTCTCATTGTAAATCTCAAGATAGCTCACTTCTGTGCGGTAGGAGGCGCCCGACTCCTTGCCAGCTGCCACTCGGGAAAATAATTGACGACATATTCGAGGTATTAGGCCTTGAGATTCCTGCAAATATGTAGATAATTGATAATAAATTACGGCATTGAACTTAAATGCACAAAAGTCTAATATATCACGGTTTTTTTTTACTTCAAGCTGTATCCCGCACATAGCAGTCAGCAGTCAGAGGGAACCTAGTGTTAAGACAGTCCGTCCCCGCTTTCCGCCGTCTTTCGAGACTGTTTGACTTGTTATCAGAGCTAAGAAAATGCAAATAATACATTCTCCCCGAGTGAGGATCGAACTCACAAAATTGCAGACACTGTGCCTCTGGGTCACGACGGTCCTCCATATGATGTCTGTATATTTATATATTAAATTGATCTGTTGTTAAAGACAGACATAATGTATTTTCAAATTCGAATCTAATTACTTTTTGTATCAATCAATTGAATCAGTAATACAATCAATTTAATTAGTTGCAGTCTCGCTATGCACGTACAGTTTATCTTTCCATTTATCACATCTGATATAGAACCTGTTTAATGTATAATATGTTATCATGTATGCCGTTTTATAACATTCAGACGTTAGATGATTTTTAACGTCATATAATATTCTAATTATTCTCATAATATGAAGCTTAAGAGCTTATTGGTTGAACGCGCTTATTTCAGGAACATCACTATAATCGTTCGACATAATCTACAGTATGTTCTCTTTTGGATTACAGGGGTGAAGACGAAGTATAGAGATAGTTTTAATATCAGACTAATTAATTGTAGGTGACATACGCCGCGTAGACTCCGGTCTAGACTAGGTATACCTATAGCCTTATTTTTAGTGATATTTATTTAAAAGCTTCACGCTATTTCCCGTATTTAGCAGGTAGACAGGAGAGTCTAGTGTTAGCACACTCCGTTCCCCACTTTCCGCCCATTGCGTTTCATTGTTTGTTGAGAGGCGAAACTCAACGCTGCGCTTTGTCTTGTTACCAGAGGGAATCGAATCCACAAACGTCGCGTTGCCACTGTGCCACGACGACCTCAGCGATATTTAAGTACTCAAAATTAGTTAAACAAAATTATGGTAGCTCCTCAATAATCGGATAAAGGACACTGATTTTTTAATTTAGTTTCTACGAAGCTAACAATTATTATAAAAAGTACACAGTTTCTAGAGTTTCTCGCCTCTTATATATTATATAAGAGGCGAGAAACTCTAGAAACTTTCCTTTCCTTTTACCCAAAATATGTGTTTTTAAATGAAACCACCGACCACCGACATTGACCGACCTTGGTCAATAGAATTATTTAAAAGAAATAAACGTGCCCAACAATATGGAATATTACAAAGATAATAAGCTAAATTTACAAATGACTCAGTTGCTCCCACTGTCTGTGAGAAAATTAATATAATATATTCTTAGGTTTGAACAAGATAACGACCTGCTAGTACATTTTTTTTAATTTATACTGACTTAAAGGTACAGTAGTGTGTTAATATGCATTATGGTTCAGGATTCGAAATTACACAAGATTTAAAGATATTTTTTTTAAACTGACATTGGATATCACACTCACGTAGTAAAAAGTGCGCGTGCTATCCCAGACACAAAAAAGGGTAGAGGAAGACCACAGTCCACGTGGTGGACAACTGTTGCCAAAGATTTGGCGGGAGCAAACCTAGATCTAGGGACAGCCCAAGATCGTCTCACTTGGCGCCGGAATACGAGGAGGGCCGACCCCAAATAAAGGGAAAAGACACGGAAAAATAAGATTGGATATCACACTCAGATCAGAGTCTACAGATAAAATATCAATTAAGTAATGATCACATGTCCATGCCTAATGCATAGTGTTTAGAAATAGATACTGACACAAACACTGGTGTATACTCCAATATAATCGAATGCAAAGAACTAATATGCAATGAGATGCTAGAAATCTTACATAAAAACATAAAAGCATATTGCATTTCAAATGTGAATTATTTCATAACCAGTTTGAAATTACGTAATCTAACGTAGCTACTAGCTCTCCTTTTGCTTTAAAAAGTAGAGTTTTAGTTCTATTTAAACGAACACCTAATATTTATTTTCACAACTGTCACAGAACGTGATAGAATATCGTGAGTCATCCATTAATATTTATTACGTTTTGCATCAGCATTCAATTACAAGTAGCGATATTGTTCACTTATTGGTCCCAACATTATCATAGAAATTGGTTGGATTAACATAATTTTTGAAAATTTTTTATATCATTAGACACGAACAGAAGCACCTTTATCTGACATCACAAACAAACAAAAAAACTGATTTTAAAACTATATCTAAATATATAAACATGAAGAAAAACTAAGAAGTATGTAATAATATTATAATTACTTTGTAAAGCTATTTAAAGAATAATTAACGAACTTATCGATACTTATAATATTATAATTATAAACTTATAATATATATACATAAAATCAGTTATCTTACAGTCGGTGCTAATCTAGGTAAAATTAAAAAATATATTTTTAATTTTATTCAGTGTATTTAGTAGAATCTATTAATGATATTCTTGTCATGGCTGTAATTGGCAGAGTGTGTGGCTCCTGTTCGAAGTCGATTAAGAATAAAAAAGAAAACAAAGAAGTTTTGACACTCACAGAAGATCCCATCATTGTAAACGTCTTCCCGCTGCCGGTCTGTCCGTACGCGAACACGCACGCATTGTAGCCCTCGAACGCGCTGTCTATCACATCTAGACCTAAGTCCGAGAATACCTGCAATGAATATGGTAGTTAGTTAAAAAAACTTTCATCTCTTTATTAAATTACGAAAATTTTGAGTTAAATGCATATTGTGAACAATTATCTATATTTTATAATTAAAAATATATATATATATTTCGCCATCTTGACGTATGTCTATCTATGTGTTTAAATTTTCTACCAAATATTAGTCACATTTATTATTTAATAATAACCACACACAACCTAAGCCACTTAGGCTTATCTTGAGTGTTTTATTAAGGTTTATCTTAATTTTGTATTGTACAATGAAATTATAATATTAAAAAAAAGAAACCTGATAAATATTGCATAAAATGCATCTAACTGAAAGTAATGATTGTGACTGACTTACAATCGTAAGCTTCCAATTTATTTTTTAGCTTGCACTGTATCCCACATAATATAGTATAGACAGAAATAGTCGCTTTGCAATGTTGATTCATAATGTTAGTATTGAAAACTTTGATATGGAGATTTTTTTTTACTAAAAATAACCATTGCACAGATGTAGAGAATATGAGAATTGTGTTATTTATTTATATATTTTGTTTAGATTCACACTGTATCCCGTTCGTAGCAGGGTAGGCCGAGGGAACCGTAGGTTGAAGGAACCTAATATTGACAATCCGTTCCCCGCTTTCCGCCATTCGAAGGATTGCGTATCGAGAGGCGAAACTCAACGCCGCGCTTTTGCTTTATCGGCAGAGCGAAAAAAACGAAAATAATTCATTCTCCCCGAGTGGGAATCGAACCCACAAACCGTCGCGTTTGCAGGCAGACGCTGTGCCTTTGCGCCACGACGGTCCTGTATTATTATGTTGTAATAATAAATTAGAACTCTAGTTTCACGCTTGTATAAGTTTTGCGATGAGACAAATGTTGCGATAACATCTGACGCAACGCACCAGGCAATAGCCACAGACCACTTCACTAAGCTGTCGCTGACAGACCAGTTAGTAAATGTCCGTTGCTTTATGCTTAGATTATCTAAACTATAATATATATGTAAAGTAGTTTTAATGTACAGCGACAAGTTAATCTGTTATCTAAGCTGAAGCAAATTGAAATATTATAGTATACAAGAGGCGCGGATTCGAGTTCCACTACTTTCAAAGTTTTATATAATATGTTTCTTTTATGTGATATTTGAAAAAGATGTTGAAAAATTAAAATAGGCTTAATTTTTCTAGAAAGAAATAGTAAATTCCATATAGATATATAAATAAATAAACGCAGTAGAATTTGCAGACGCGGCTATAGAATGTCTGTCCAAGCGCTTTACCCAATCAAACTATACGGTCTCATTAGCCACAGAGAAGTTCTGTTGTTAGCATCCACATATAAAGACTTTAACAAAGCTCAGTCTCACATAGCTATTTAAAATAGATAAATAAAGGATAGTCATATTTTTACATATGTATGTACAATTAAAAAAACATTAAACAATTAACTGAAATATTCTAGATCTAGACATCGTTAAAGAAGCTATAGTATGGGTTTTATATTGTCAGAGATTTCAATAAACATAAGTAGGTAAGTCATAATATTCATTACGTCGTAAATATACCTGCTATTGTTTCGATGTTATTCTTTTTTATTTAATACAATCTTAGTTACAAAAAAGCATATAAAATTTTAAATGTCAAACAAATGAGATATAAATAAAATATATATTTAAGACATTTTATATGTGTCAAGTGTGAATATAAAAATATGTTATAGATCTATATATTAAATATTTTTGTTATTTTTAAAGTGATAATCGACACTAAGGACAGATGGCTTAGTGGTCAGACCGATTGGAAGGTTTGCATGAGCCACGGGTTCAAATCCCGCTGCATTCAAATTTTTTTTAAGTGTAGCTCCAGTAAAATATTTAGGAAGAAGCTATATGTAATTCACTTGGAAAGCCCCAGCAGCATATTCCAATGCTACTGAGTCACTCAACTCACTGAGTGAGTTCATTCTCCCCAAGTGGAAATCAAACCAAGATCCACTTGTGTTCACAGACAGACACTGTGCCGCTGCGCCACGGCGATTACAACAAAATTAATATCATATATATTTTATAACTTCTGAATATATAACAAATGAATTAGAAAATAATTAAGAGTCTCTTTCAAAGACAATAGTTGGTTTAAAGCTGCCAGACAAGTTGGTACTATAATGCTTTAAAGCTGCCAGAAAAACGTAAGAGATTCAATTTTAATATTGTGTTTGAGATTTGTACCCATAATACTAGACACAATATCAAATTTTATATCATCAGACTGATTTATGCCCATAACAAGCGCATAAATCCGCATACCTCAACTGCGCTATAGCGGCGTCAATGACTTTATTTAGAGACAGATGACTTTATTTAGTAGGTACATTTCACTTGTCATAGCGAAACAGAAATCAACGTGACGACAGATATTAAACAATTGTTAAAAAGCAATGACACAAACCGCAAAATCCAAACGTCAAACTAAAACGGCATTACGGCATTACGGCACAAGTCATCAGGAAAAAGTGACTTTCTCTCGCTTTTATTCTATTTATCTATTTTTGTGAGTGACAAAAACTATCGTACACAATTGGACAGGTTTGGTGGAGAAATGAGAATGTAACATAAATTTCATTTATATAGATACAATGCTATGCTAGGTCTTGATAATTCCATTAAAATATTGATAATTTTATTAAAATTTAAGTGCAAGTCAAAGTGCAAGCAAACCTTGCATATCGTCTTCCCACTTTCCATCAAAATTTTGGACGTTGTGTTTTTCCATTGGCGGAACTCAACGCCGCACGATCTCTTACCAGAGCGAGAAATATGCCTTTAAGCTATAGTATAGGTCTATTTGAGGCTCGTTGTTTATCCCCCATATATTTAATATAGTTATTAATATTATGATTAATAAATAAATTAATTAGTTACGAGTGAAAATGGGGTTGCCAGTTTAAGTTCAATTTAAGTAAACGGAATCCATTTTCCAACGATTTATTTACTTGAAGATATATGTATCTTCAATGAAGTAGAGCTATTCAGTACGTGGACGGAAGAAATGAGGATAAAACCCAGTAAATGTCATTGTCTATGTTTGGAAAGACTAAATACTAAATAAAGGTACCTCATAAGATCCGGGACAATAAAAGCGTTTCTGCAATACCTGAAAGAGCATCTTTAAATTGTTTGGAAAGAAAATAGACTAAGAATGCGGCTGCGCGTTTTTATATGACCTTCAAAGGTAAACCATCAACCTTAACCAAAAGCCAAGCCAAGTAAACCATCAGCTTCCATTTACGCAGAATTTACTAACATCTAACTGTTTCAAATACATTTTAAAATAGATTTGTTGACATTAAAGTAACCATTGCAGTATCTCTATAACCAAGAATCGTCAAAAGACATATTCTAGGAAAATCTCACGATGTTATTGTTACGTCACTTCTATTTTTATTTAGTCGCCAATACGGGGATGATAAGTATGAGTTGCATGGTATGACCTTGGAAATGCAAAACGTGTGGCTAATTTTAGTTATATGGCCCAATAAATTGGCCCAAACTAATTCAAGGTAGGGTCTCCAGCACTGTTTAAGTTCTAACTTAAAACGTAAGATGAGGTCCTAGGCACCGATCTGAGCTCGTCTCCCTACAATGCGATAGACCTGGCACACGCACGGTGAATCCATGAAATGCGAAAGTCTTTTTTTCATTATTTTTTAGCTCGTTAAGTAAAGTGGGCGTTAGATCCAATAGAAAAAAATTAGATCACATATAAATTCTGATTGAAAAATATCTTAATTACTAATGTGATAAATGTCGCATTACAAACACGTTTCTATTATAAAAAAAAATGTTAGATTTAAAAAAAAACATTTATAGTGTCATTGCCACGTCAAAGAGTATAAATATGTATGTATGTATGTATGCTTAAAAATATAAGTATATGTTAGAAATAAAAAACATGTAAAACAGGTAAATTGAATCTAATATGAATTTAAAAAAAAGTGTTGGCTCGTCTTCTATATTTTTTTCCATTGACACTATCTTTGACATATTAATTATCTCTTTTTTACATTACACTCTCCTTTGTATGTTTGTATGTGTATGTTCTCAATTCAACGTGACATTGGCGAAGTGAATTGTGCTCAACTAGCACGCTCGAAACGCCATATATAAAGAGAAGAAGAAGAAGAAATGTGTCCATAATGATTGTATACAGTCTGACATATGATTACTAATACTCTACATATAATGTCAGTTCAAATATGTAACAAACCGACTAAGTCTCAATGACGTTTATTTTCACGTGAAGAACCGTCTATATAGTCCTGTATAAACTACGAACAAACTATGAGGCCAGATTGGGGTATACAGTAGTAATTTAGTGTGATTAGTGGCGGTATAATTTAACTTACATAATGGTAACTTAGTCTTATGCCATTCATCTCTTTGACGTATGCCGGCGGCGGTACACGCGTGTAAATGCATATCTCCTAACAGACTCCTAATTTGATATTGTAAATGAGCTTCACGTGAAATTATCCACTATAAAAATGCCAATTACGAAAGTTCAAAGCTATTAACATATATATATACAACTGTAGTATTCAATTTTAATTTAGAAGTTTTTGAAAATATAATTTGAAATATTAAGCACATTATGATTTAAAGTAAAAAAAAAGTAAAGCTCGTCGGTTTTTAGTTAAAAGGATTTTTATTTGCACAGCATATCATATTCAAATATATTTTCGTTACAAATACGATGTACAAAACTCGATCGAGCTGCAATGGGGGCGTGTCTCTATAGGTGCATTGCAGGATAATTTATCCATTCTTTCTCTGTGGGTAATTTCTCCATACAGAGAACAATAGTATTAAAAACTAATTCGGTCCCGGTCCATTTAGACAAATCACAAAAAATAACCGAGCGACTGACTTATTAATAGACGCCCGCTGATTATCATTCAAAATGTAGAAGAAGGTTGGTACTAAAATAAAATTCCTAAAAATATTTCTTACAAAGCTAAATACTAATTAAATTTTGACTAGATAAAAAAACCGATGCATATGCAGCTCATTGCTGTAATAAAGCGACAATTCGCTGCATTTACACATTCAACAACGAGCACCTAACAACGCCACTTTAACGGTTCATTTATTAGGACACGAAACACGTATATATTTTAAGACACTCGTATATGTAGTACTTGGTGACATCATATTATGGATATGGAACTCATGAGAATCAACGATAGTTAAATATAAAATTTTATGTCAATATTTATTGCTATGAATTTATTACTAAAAATACACCTATAACTACTTTATTTCAAATCAACTTAAGAAGAAAAAAAAATTAATTACTATCAGAAAAATATTAACTGATGTGGCGCAGCGGCAGCAGCGTCTGCCTGTAAACGAGACGGTTCTTAGTTCAATTTCCACCTAGTGGAAATCTAAAAGAAAATATATACCTAGGCCATCGTGGCGCTGTGGGACAAATTATGCTGTGATAGACAAAGTGCACTTGACTCTTGCCACTCGATAGCCACACGTAGTGAACTACCAATCTTACCTGCCTATTCTACTATACACATATGGTACAATGCGTGAAAATAAAAAAATGAATGAATAAAATGAATGTATTAAATGAATGAATGTATAAAATGCATTAAAAAAAGATTTATTCACTTTAAAAAGTTAAATAAATTTTTATACATATACACATACTAACGGGGCAGCCAGATATTTTTATAAATGTGGTAAATAACAAATAATTATAAATGCATAAAGCTTATAAATCTTAATATAATAGATCATAATCATATCGAATTGGGTACTTCCGATAGACGTGTAACAGTTCTTACACCGGAAGTTGTAAGAAGTTTCTTTCTAATTTATAAATTACACCGTAATACACCATGACATACCATTAATAATTTTATAGGATGAAGGCACCAAATCAATTTATCCATATGTTTACAAACACTTGGCAGCCGTTGACCTCAAAATATTGCCTACACTTAGGTCGTATTAGTAGAAATTTATATTATACAGATATAATATATTGACTCTCTCTCGATATTTTATCGGAGCGATTAGATAAATAACAGATAGCGTCTTGTTTTGGGAGTGTCAATTTGAGCTAAACTTCGCAAATTGCCCCACTTACTGAAGATGGTGATATGATAAGCCGAGAAGTGTTGTTATGAACGTACAACAATCGACAAAATAATTATACTCCAAATATATGTAATTGATTGACTCCATAAAAACTTTATACCAACATTCAGTTTTCTGATGATAATAGTATAAATTAATCTCGTATCTGTACTTCTAAAGTTTGTTTGGCTGAACGCACTAACCTCAAAATGATTTGTTCAAATTAAAAAAAAAATATACGTAGTCCATTTAACGAGGAGGGCTATACCTATAGCCTATAATACAGTCGTATTAATAGTTTCGATGCAACCCATCGTAGCTTCGGTCAGACTGACCGCGGGCCGAAGCCACAGATATGAGCTATTACACTATAAGCTTTGAGAAATGGTATCTTATTTTGTCAAATAATATTTATTTACTTTAAAAATTTGAATATTATCTAAAAGTTATACATATATACAAGTTACTCGTTTCTTATTATTAAGTAAATTGAAATATAACTTAAAGAATACATATAAAACGAAACCAGGCGGGATTTGAACCCACCGCCTCACGGAAATCGGTTTCTATGAGGTGCGGCTTCAAATCCGGCTGCGTTCAAATGATATGTTTTCTTTAAGTATTTTTCTATGCTCAGTGTGGATTAACACTTTAGACTAATCATACAAATATTGAAACATTACCTATACATATTTGCATAAAGGTATAAAGAGATATCGCATTTTTGGCCGTAACGCTTATTATTTTCAACTGTTTATTTTGGATTTTGAATTTTGAATTTGAAGTCTGAACGATATTCATTATGCCTTATTTCTATGTATTTCTATCTATTTATATACAATAAATCATACATTTAAAGTGTACCACTTTAACGTGATTACATACTTCCAAGCAAAATGTAAGCATTACACTTTGTATATTCAAAATTTCTATATTTATGGATGATGTAAAATTTTTTATCAAGCTAGGATCGTGCAATAGTGAGACAAGCCAAACCAGGCTTAGGACTATAAAGAAAATTTAATTGTTACTCATGTATATATATATATATATATATATAAATATATATATATATATATATATATATATATATATATATATATATATATATAAAAAATAAGAATTAAAAAAAAACTAAATCTCAAATGTATTATGTCTTATAAGGCCGAAAACAGTGAATAATTTTAATACGATAATCCCCCTGTGAATCCCCCTGGTCCTCGTACCCAGTGAATCATGTCACGGTAGAGGTAGAGCCAAAAAAAACACTCCAGATGGCGTCAGTACCTATAGGAAATTCTGTACAAACAAAGATTCAATCGTATATGTTTCGAAGCCACCGTAAGTACTTCCGTCCTAAATCACACGGCACTGAGTTACGTACCTATGCACAATGGTAATTTTGTTCGTGACCTTCCGCCAAGGCCAGCTGAAAAGGAGGTGGCGACTGACGATACTCGCTCTCACGCCGCCGTTCGCCGTTACATAAAAATATATATATATATATATATATATATATATATATATATATATATATATATATATACATATTTATATATTTATATATATTATGATATAAAAAAAATGTTATTAGATATTAACATTTTTTTTGTTTGAAAGAGCGTATTTCGACGTGGTTCCATCTAATGGTCAAATTTCAGAGGAATCAAGGGTTAGCTTCACACTTAATATGACACGTTTACACATTTAACAATATTTAATCCCTTATTCTTGGAGTTGGCAACTACTAGGTACACTCGAAATGCGCAAAAAGTAATTTAAAAAACGTTTAGTTACCCACATTGGCACCGACCACAAAAATAACGGCTACAATTATACAGAAATAAATAATAAATATAATTAAGTTTAAATTCAGTTTTTTGGTTAACTATTAGCAATATTGGCCTTGACAGCGATACCGTGTGGGGAGGAAAGAGGATAGGTACTCTGTCCCTGAGAAGTAGCAAGCACTACGTGGCTGCTTGAGAGGTGTCCCCAGCGGGACTCGCATGGACGGGCCTCGGCTTGCGACCGTCGAGCCGGCTGGGAACGGTTTTAAATACTTAAATATATATATATATATATATATATATATATATATATATATATATATATATATATATATATATATATATATATATATATATATATATATATATATATATATATATATATACATTTATAGGGAAATAGTATAAAGTATATGAACAACTCACTTAGATAGATATAGCCCTAGTTCTAAGTGATAATGAACAAAAAAAATGTAAAGATAATAGTTTCTTATGATCAGTATTAAATAATTTTGATGTGAAGAAAACATAATTATTCTAAATTCTAAATGGTACGGACCAAGACTCTTTAGTGTTGCAATGAAAAAAAATGTAAAAAAAAAACAAAGTAATTAAAATATCATTGTCCAATTTTTAGCTTTGCACTACACGATGACCATAAAGTCAATAAACCTTTCAAATAATTAAAAAATATATTTTTGATACTAATAACAATAAAGATATTTTTAAAAAAACCACCAAATTGAAGGGTTTTGAAGCGGCACTTTCGTGAATAATATGCATGTATTAAGCCAACTAAAATATACCAACTATATGTCAACTAAGATAGCTAAAAGGTAGGCCAATTGACTAATGCACATATATAGGTACAGCAATTTTTTTACGAGAAATTGCCACTGTACGATACGGCAGTAACAAGTTCTAGGTAGAATATCAAAAAGATACTAAAGAGAATGCTTCTTTAAATGATATTCGCATTGCAAAAGCTTTGGCAGAAAAAAAATCACGACCATATACATAATAAATTAATTTTATTCAATAACAATTTTGTTTCTAAAGCCATATTGCGAACAACAATAAACATATATTAATATATAATTTTGAGGTGAAACTTTCTTTGGTTACTTTCGTTTTCGTATAGATAATAAATCTATTCACAACAGTGAGTAAAGTCATTGTTAAAGTCCCGCCTACAATAAAGTGTAAAATCTACAAGTAATTTTCTATTGAATTTCAAGGTTCTCCAGTAGCTGTGAAATGCAATCATTCCTAAGTATGACAAAAGAAAAGTTTGCAAATAAATAAGCCAAGAATAACTTCACTTGTCAGTTGTCACCAACAAAAGCAACAGCTTTCTTTAAATTTCTTTAAATATATACGATTGTAGAGTAAAAAGTAAGCATTTTAAATTTCGATCGGTCACGTAACGCCGCTACCGTTACAAGTGAACTGTATTAACGGTGATCTCCGGCTTGATGATAATATGCAGCATCCACTCGTGGTGTAAGCTCGCCGAGATTACATTAATAACAATACGTTGGCGTTAAACCGGTATACCTACCTACTTTTGAAATATTGAACTTACTGTCAGGAGACAGGAATCAGGAGGAATGTAAAGTCGTTGAAGATTTTTAATTTATCTCATCTACATATGTAAGGTTATATATTTTATTTATTTGTTTTTGACGATTTTTACACATTTCAAATGGAACAATAATTTATTAAGCGCGTATATCATTTTATAAAACATGACTTTTGGAACACTTAACAGTAGTTCGTGGTCACGATACGGTACGTGGAACTTGCTACTTGCTACACCTGAGGTGAAAATTCAGTTTGTCTTTATAACTGTACCTACCCGGAATTAAATTTAAAAAAAAAATGTATTTTCTAACATACAAAAATAATCCTAGTATAAATCGGTATTTGTACGGCCCACGTCCGACAGTCCGTGAGTTCCATGTGACTCGATTGGGTATTTTATGAAGGAATATACTAAAGGTACTTCGACGCGAGTGCACCGGCTTTGATCACTCAGAGCAGGTAATTATATATTTTATAATTCTCTTCTTAACCTTAAAAATCAAAAATATTCTGCTGAAATAAAAGTGGTACGTAAAAAAAAGTCCGGATTTGTATTTTAAAAGGAACATTGGGCGTGACGGTCACGCAACCCCTAAGTGCCGTTTATTTTGTCCTTAATATGTGCGAGCCTGCGTGGGAACATCGGCTATTAAATTACTCCACAATTCACTAAAGTAAAGAGTAACGAGTTGAGAGTTCAGAAGAATAGGTAGAGTGGACTAGATACAGGAAAGAAGTAGGTAAGTGAGTTCATCAAGTCAAGAGACAAGTCAAGTCAGATATCAAGTCATTAGTACACCAAATTGTTCAATTAATATTCAATAATAAAAACTAAATACACATAAATTATAGTATATTTAATTTTACATACATATTTATCACAAAATTACGCAAACGTGTGAGGTGAGGTTGAGAAAAAAAATTAAGTTCATAATATGTCCACATAATATGTTAATATGTACATATATTTCACTCACATAGTCCGAATGGATCTGGATTGTATTCGGCTGGTTTCAAGGCTAACGTCTTAATCTCTTTTTGGCTAAATTATTCAAATTCAAAATGTAGGTATAACTTTTATAAAACAGAAAATTTTATTTAATATAGACACTGATGTGAGAGCAGTATTTATTTTGATTTACATTAATCTCTCGTATAATGAGGCGCCATCGAGGCGCAGTGGGATGCATAGGATCTCATCATCACGCGCGATTGTTCTAGGTTGGATGGTGAGAAGGAATGCGGAAAGCGGAAAGTGGAGAACAGAGTGTTGCAACTAGACTCTCCTTGCCTTGTCGGGACGGAACACTTTTGCATTCTAAGGACCGTAATAGACCATAAAATTGTAAAGATTTAATCTGATATGAAATATACGTCACAAGATGATAACATTATTTCACCTCTACAAAAGAAAGTTTTTTAGCAAAAACTGTCATTTAAAAAGCCACCGTCCAAAAGTTATAGTAGATTATAGACATAGTTTGATAAGCTCTTGCTTACCTGCTCCTGAGACGCGTAGTGTTTGTCACTGCCGTCGTACGACCAGTAGGAGTGGTCAAATGTGAAGTCCTTGTACTTCTCCCGGCTCCCATCGTTTTGTTCTTTACTATTCTGTGAACAATAGTCTACGTTACTCTAGATTCTAATACTGACCTAAATTAATGGTAGTTAAGCGATTGGGTGGGTTTTAGACAAATTTGCTAGTCTGGCTTCCATTTGCATTTAGGAGAAAACTTTATATTTAAAATAGATGCGTTGGAGTCGCAAACACATTGCAATTTTAGACTAAGGTCGAGTAGAATATGAGGTCACTGACCGTAAATTAGTAAGAGTTTCATTTGTCCCTAGGCTCATGTGAAGATTAACAAGTAAAACTTAAATGAAAGTTATTCTAATAGAGGATCATATTTAATTTTATAAACGTAAGCGAGCCGTCGTGACCAAGAACCAACATAAGCAATGATTATAACTAGCTAATCATTAATCATCGTCATTGTGGCGCAGCTGTGGCGTGTCAGACTGCATATGATGGTGGTCAGTCCAAATGTCACTAAAGAATGTTGAAAATTATCTATATGTATATGAAACTCTTCCTTTACTGAATGAATGACAGACAAGCCTCAGGGACAGAATACCCTCTTCCCTCCCCAACTGGTGTCGCTGTCAAGGCCAATAGGCCAAGGGCTAACAGCATTAAACTCACAACAAAAAAGACCACAAGCATCTGAAATTACGCAGCGTTTCAGAAACCTGAAATTTTGCTGGTGGAGTCGATGGCGATAGTAGGAGAGTACTACGAAGGGATTTCACGAAAGAAATGTGATTATACGTTTTATAGTTCTATAGTGGTATATCGTATACAAGGCTTGAATGGTTTTACTTCCCACAATATAAGAAATATTAAAACATTAAATATAGAATGAATGCGGTCACTGAAGAAAAAAATCAAGTTTACTTAATTCTAGAATGTTCTTAGTTGAGTTGAGCACAAATCACGTCGCCAATATCACATAGAGAAAGAACACACGAAGGAGATCGATCGCAAATTAAAAAAAAAAGATAACCTATACAACAAGAGAATGCATATTAAAAAGATATTTAGACTTAACTCTATTTATGTCACAAAAAAGTTATAAAAACAAAAGGCAATAAATACTAAACGTATCATGATATACGACACGCGTCGTAAACACTTAGTTGCTCGTCAGCCACCATAATTAGCGATTTATACCTAAAGGCCTTCGTATGTCGACCAGTTCTGTGACCAAAAATTTTTATAGCGTTTTAACAATATAATTGTTTAATAAAACATTAATTATACACGTGTATATTGTATACAAAAGTATACGTGGTTCCTGGAAATTGGAAGAAGTTGAATTGGAAGAGTTTTACCACTAGCCTGCAGTTCACCCTGCTATGTATATGAGGGAAATCTGAACGCAGAAATAAAAATAAATATTACGTCGCAAGCTTTAACCATACTATTTGGAGCTTTAATTGATAACTATAATCTAACATCTATGTGAGAATATACAGTAAGTGAAAAAAATATATATTTAATTATCATCCCCTAGTATATAAGGGTATTCTAAAGCATTACTTCCTTAGAGATAAGTGAATATTTAAAACGCAAGAAGCTTTTTAGGCAAGACATTCTTGTCCATCCGTGTCATCAACTCGCCGTCTTCACCTAGTATTGCACAAAAAGTTAAGCAAAAACAAACAAACAAACAAACAAAGATATTTTACCAGAGCAGAGAGAAAAAAGGTATGAATTTCGACTGGAAATCAATACCAGGACCGTCGCGTTTACGTGACGCTGTCACACTGCGCTACCGATGGCCTCGAGGTCATCGTGGTTCTAATTTCTATCTCTTAAAGCTTAAAGCTTAAAGAAAGCTTAAGCTCAAAGAATATACAGGAAAGGTAGGAATATATCTCCTCCTTCTTTCATGTTTCGCCAGAAAACCCAAACCAAATTTTACTATACCGTAGAGTATGTTGTGATAGAACCGTGTGAAAGCTGGATGTTAATCATAATGATGTTTACGACTAACGAGCCGTTTCAAACGACGATATCCTATACTCGTCCACTCAGCGGAAGGTCACTAGGTCAGTTCAAACTGCGAGCTTTTTCGTTTGAATGGTCATTTTTCAAATAGATTTTCTCAGTTAAAATTTAATATAAATGTACTATTGTATGACAATCTTAGTAATTCAATTCAATTTATTTGCTCTTTTGAAATTCTTTTAATCGGAGACGGCTCTGATTGAGTTGGCGATTTTAATGGTTGACTTCCGGTTCCGGTAAGCAGACATATTTTAATATCCTATATTTGGTGCATATCTGGTGGCATAAGTTGTGGTTTTAGCTCGGACAAGAGAGGCGAGTGTTAGTGCACTCAGTCACAGAGGGACCATGAAACCCACACATGAGGTCATGAGTCGCAGGCACTGTGCGGAGTTCCTCACCCTGTAACACCATTGCACTGGTGTCCGCGTGTGGAGGTTTCTACTCTTGTGGTAAGACTATAATTGTTACCTATTACATGTCGCATGACTCATTGTAAGCGACTACTGTGCCATATACATACTTGTGATTATATTTTGTTATCTAGAAGTTTAATTCTCCAAGCTGGATTACCTACGTCTACGGAAAATTAAATTTAAATATGATTTTTAACGATAAAGCCGATATAAATGTTTATCTGTGCGTGTACGTGTGTTGTCAATTTCCCTTTAAGTACAACCTTTTCTCGCTGAACTTATAACGACGATACAGTCATAGAGATCAATTAAATTAATGTCAATTGCGCGGGAAAACTACAGTCAGTTCGCAATTTATGCATATATATATATATATATATATATATATATATATATATATATATATATATATATATATATATATATATATATATATATATATATATATATATATATATTACCGAGTGACAGACAGACAACGCACAGACGAAAGTATTGAGCATAGAAGGCTGAAATTTCCCACGTAGGGTGCATTGGGTATCATAAGGGATTCCAATAGGCGATATCTCGAAACTACAGGAACTGTGATAACATAGATTTTTACGTTTCATATTCCACGCAAACGAATTCGCAGGCCACAACTTGTATTCTATACGACATAAGTATCAAAATATATATATATTAAACATATGCATGATTACGTAAAATTCAGTAAACACAGACACTGTTTAACATCTGTTCCAACATCAGCCTCTATATTGGCACAGTTTATGTAATCGTAATATGATAATAGGTGAATTTTATAAAGTTATAGAATATGGCCGAGACATTCAATTATATGCGTATAGTGTATACACTTAGTTAAATAATTTATTTTCTGGTAGATTCCATATTTTGTGTGATGTAAGGACAATTTTCAACTAATATAAATTTTAACTTATTTGCTCCTGCAATAAAATTTGAAATGGTTGTAGTGGAGTAGCGGCACAGTGTCAGACTGTAAATGCAATGGTTTTAGGTCCGACGCCCACTCGGTTGCAGGATTAAATTTTAATAATTTTATTTCCCCACTCTGGTAGTGGAGGGGTTGACTTCTACCAATTAACATGCAATATATATACTTTTCATCTGTCTTCCCTCTCATGCAGAAAAAGAAAATAAAGGGATGTTATTAAACTACTGTTTATATTACTTTAGTTTAGTTTAGTTATCATTGTTAAAATATTATTAATATATTTTACATGAATAACACCATACTGGAATAAAAATGTGTGTGTAGTTTTATTACATATATAAAATATTGTATCCAATAGGCATCTCCTAATAAGAATCAAATAAGCAATTAAGTTAACTACAGTGTGAATACATTGTTATTAATGAAAATTGCTCTCCATATGTAAAAAATACTGTATATTTATTGATATTTTGAATAAAAAACGTCTATACTTAAAATTAAAAAGTAATAAACAAAGAAAAAAAATATTACTTTTACAGTAAGCAGTCTTGTTTTCTTTCCTTCCATTTGGACAATCAACTTGGCGTTCATATCCCTCTCTCTGTAACAAAATAAAAAATATTATATTAAAAAGAAAAAATATATGTAGGTATTAATATATTATTTGCATTTTATTATATTTATTGTTCACACCCCTAACCCTTTTCCTCCCCTTTACATCCAATACCTTAAGGTTGTCTG
The DNA here is from genome assembly GCA_037127375.1 of Dione juno. Classification (NCBI taxonomy): domain Eukaryota; kingdom Metazoa; phylum Arthropoda; class Insecta; order Lepidoptera; family Nymphalidae; genus Dione; species Dione juno. The sequence goes on from JAXRJS010000067.1 coordinate 9,506,643, forward strand.
GAAGATTTTGCCATTTAGCAATAAGGTTGCCTATATGTTATTTTTTGCAACTATTTTTTGTTATTATTGTATTTTTTTTATTTATGGGTGTATAAAGTATTTTATTATTATTAAATATCTTAAAAAATGCAATAAATATCAGTGTCAACAAACTATATTAATCTTAAATAACTTTATTGTACAATTTAATAATAAAGCACAAGATTCATTTCATAACTAAATTTTCCAGACTTTATGTATTATGTATGATAAGTAATTTGAAATTTGAATGTCAGAGCCATGTGTATGTTTGTACAACACTTGTCTAAATTAATAATGTACTGTCATCATGTTTATATTTATTTTCTGTATGTATTTGTCACAAAACCGATGTTACCATTCAATTAGCTTGTTTGTAAACATTGCATTCTCATATGTTGTGGATGCTTTAAAAAATTTAAACAATTAGAGAGGGCAGTATTTGGGTCAGAACTTTTTTACATTTTTCGTCAACTTTCATTTAAATACTTCGCTAAGGTACAGTTTGTGTTCTAAATGCAGTCGAACCGTGAAAGTCATTGCCGTTTCATGACATCATTGTCTTTTTGTACTTTCAAAATTTAAATGAGTTTTAAATCCTTTTATTTCATTACAAAGCGATTTTGAATTGTGTGCCAATCACATGCATAATTATGTCCCCATAAAACATTTTTGGTGCTTATGCTAATGATAATAAGCCAGATAGCAGTATATAATTTCCAATAGATTTTTGCAAACTAACGTTTGTTAGGTTTTAATGACTAATGCACGTCCTTACCTTTGATTGAACGGGCGCACCCTTACAGCCACTTTTACAGAGGCCATTGTCACACATTATATTGTCAATAACTTTTATATTCGAGAAAATTACATCGAACGCGAATGCGACACTACAAAGCAAATTGACATTTTATTTGATTCACTCTCACTGACAGTCGACGGGACGTGCAGCAGCTTCATAACAATGGACGTCGGTCTTGCCATTGTTGAAATAATTGAATACGTCATCTGCTATTTGTAATAGGTATGTGGCAAACTTGAGAAAAAGCGAAATGGAATTATTTATGTAATCTTACAAAGAAAATTTATACATATTAATTCATGTAAAGTTAATTATATTTAATTGATAAAATAATCTTAAATGTGAACTATAAAATCTAAATGTACGGAAATAAATTTTAGTAAGAGTAATTCAATAATTATTTTGTTCCATCATAGAAAAATCTTGATTATGATATATTTTAAGCTATTAAAATTATTACATTTTTCAATATTATTATTAGTCATTTCTACAATTTTCAAATGTACTTAGATTAGTAGTCTGACATATGACTTGCTATTACAATTTGCAAACTGTATAATTTCTGTGCAGTCTGTTGTGGTCGATACTTCTTGAACAGAGGAAAGGTTAGAATTTTAACTTAATTTCGTATATTTAAAATAAATTAAATAGAGAAGTTATGTACGTATATATTGTTTATTTAATGACACAACTCCGCTTATTATATACGAAAGTAAAACCGAATTTTAATCAATTTAAAGTAATATCTATTGTTACATAATAATGTTTCTGTTAAACAGTCAATCATTCAGGATGTCGGAGACTCCCGCTAGACCCATGAAATATCCTTACACCTTCACTGCTAAGATCGCACAGTTCCCCTTCAAATACTACGTTCAAAACCAATGGATCTGGCGCTACTGGATGATCGGGATTGCTGTTTCTACTCCAGTGTTCTACAAGATCCACAAAATGGGTAAATATTTTTATAATCTTTAATTAAATGACATCAATGTGACCTGAAATAGTATCCTAGACTGAACTTAAACATCCTATAGACTTTGCCTTATCCAAAGTAGTTATCAAATCCCACTAAAATTAGAGAATATGCTAAATGTGAGATTTCAAGACAATATAGTTATGAAATAACATAAAATGTTTTAATATGCTAGCAGAAAAACATTGAACATTATAGATATCATATTTTTCTGATTTTTATCAGGGGCCTGAATTTATATATTGCTAAAATTATCAATATTAATTTATTCATGGAGATCTCCATAAGCATAAGTACAATTTTCAATTGTTTTAAAAAAAAGAGTAAGACTTCTAGTAACCTCGATTATCTTCACAGCTAACTCCCCTGAGAATGTGAGCAAATGGGCTGAAATCAGAAGGAAGGAAGCAGCAGGACACCACTGAATTTCTAACTTATGATTTCTAAATTATGCATAAGCTGCAATCAGTAAATGTTATAAATATTGTAAGAATTAAATCATGTCTTAGTTACATATTGTTTTATTTGTCAATGCCAATAATAATTAACAAGAGTTAAAAGTTATGGATATAGCTTATAGCCTTTCTCTTTAAATGAACTACCCAATTTAAAAGGAATTCTCCAATTCAAGTCAGTAATTCCCAAGATTAGTTTAAACAAAACAAATTCTTCAGCTGTATAATATTAGCACTTTTATAATGATTTCTATTTAGTTACCATGCAAGTATGAGACGTGCTGGTACATTTTTTTTTATATTCTCTTTTCATTTATATTATTTTCATTAACTAAAGATTCTATAAATTTTAATAAAATTCAATGTAATCATTTACATACCTGAACTCGAATTATTTTCAATATTATTTAAGGTGACTTTATCAGAGAAACACATTATTCATTTTCAAGTGATTTATTCACTACAATATAAATTATTATAAAACTTATAAATTACATAAATAAATAATTGCAGACGAACAAATATGATTGAAAAGCCAACACACCACAATACCGTGTTCCTAAAGGAATGCTTTTGTAATGAAATGGGCCAGAATCAACAAAATTATTAAAAAAAAAAATATACACCACTGCGGAAGGCACAATTTAAAATTAAACTAACAAAACATATCCCATATGCGGAACAGATAACCAAAGACAAAAACAAGAATGAAAAAAAAAAAATCACTTGTAATATTGGAATCGAATCATGTTAAAAACTAATCTTAAAGCTACTTAACAAAATCAATTTTATTATTTGGTAGTTTATTGATCAGAAACAATGTTGCAGAAAAAAAAAACAAATCACAAATTTAAACCATAAAATGAATTCTAAAACTCTTATATTCCTATATACATATACTATGTAATTATTATGTAAAACGTGCAAAATTCAAAATGCTAATATTGTAAAGGTCAGTGCAGACTGGTCAGTGAATATTGTATCACACATATTACTCTAAAATAGAATATCTTGTTTATGTAAGTAAACATTTTACGAAAGTTCTCACAACATATTATATTTGCAGACAAGAGAGCTCCTAGTGGAAATTCAAAAACATTAAAAAAGACTTAAATTTTAATGAATGAATATGAGATATTTTAATGAGAATTTGAACTCAAGACTACTCAAGTAAGCTTGAGCTCAGCTACATAAAGTTTTATATGTTTTCTAATTTTCATTAATACTAGTGGAAACCCACATGTTCTCCACATTTTCATACAACTAACACCACAATGGCTGTAAAATGGGGTGGGATTGACAACTCTTGTAAATACTAGTCTCTCTCTGCTAATCCACTTAATGCAAAATATTATACAACAAAGATTTTCTCGGTTTTCATTGTGTATAATATTAATTAATGTAATTTCTAAAGTCCTGTACACACTGGTCCTTACATGTCAATCTAGTTTATTGCTTTATTTCAGATTTCAGGCACTGTACTTCACTATAAGGCAAGCATGTCTATTCATTTATTTAACTTGGATTATATTTTTTTTATTTTACTAACTATACAGCAAAAAAAATTAATTTTAAAAAAATACTGTTAAATATTTTATATAACAATAAATGTGATGTTGCAGTATAGACTTATACAAATGATTATTCGCTATAATATCATATTTTATAAGCCCCCCTATTGTAAGCAACTTACAAATTTAATATTTTTTTATAATATTTATTGTTTCGACATATTATACTTTCTTTTTTTGAATTACTAATTTTTATACAACATTTTTTTCATTTATTTTGACAATACGAAATTTTTATAAAAAAGACAAAAGACAACATAATTTTCATACAATTTTCTAATAATAAAATATAACTACAAGTCACAGAACAAGTATAAATGACTTGAAGGATTCATTAAGTATTGATAACATTTTAAAAAAAAATCTTCTACATATTACTTTTACATTTTTTTACTTTTACATACTAACATTTTATTACAATCATAATTAACTATTCAATCGCTATATATAGCGATCTGAACATATAATGCTGATAATATTTAAAGAAAATATTAATTGTAAAGATCTACCGCTGTTGGTTGTTAAAGTACAATATGGGAACTCCAACCAGCCAATGTATGCAATATTTAGTATTAAGCATAACTGTCAGAATGTATAAACCTATAGTTAAACTGTCGTCAATATTTAATTGACAGTTAACTTTTTGGTTATTATTGTAAAGAAACAACACCATAATAGGAAAAAGTAGGTTGGATAATCTACAAATTGATAAAAAAATACATCTTTTGACTAGCAAAAGAACTATAGTAGAGAATAGACGCTAACAATGTTCTTTTTGTTGCCTCATGTGTTGAAAATCTACATCTACCTCCCTTTTTACAAAGTAACCTGACATTAATATAAAAAAAGAAAAAAATAAATGCAAAAAACTAGTATTAGATATTATTTAAATTTACACTTGGACTAAAATCAATTATGTCCAAAGCTCAAATTCACTTACTAATTTTATCACTCAAGCTAATTTTTTGAATGGTCTCATAAATGTGCTATATTAATCAAAGGCACTGAAGCCGTCTTATCGTCTTTATCTAAATCTGAGGTCTATGGATATAGGGGGATATGGGTGTAGCTAGTACAGAATATATTATAATTTATTAACATTTTGATAATATTTTTTTATTGAGGCAGCTATTAAAAAATATCATACGGAAATATAAGTGTGTTTTTTCCAGTTATATTTCAGAGATGTTTCTTGAAATGTGACTTCTAATATTGGTATAAAAATAAATTACATGTTATTATTGTATGGTATGTGTATCAAATGGAATAAATAAAAGAATTTACTTGATATTGAACTGTAGTTGCTAACTGTACTGTACGGCTACACCCACAATCCAAATTTGTATATATTATAAAAACCTAACTTAGTTGATTTAAACTACAATTTTTGTTCGAATATACATAATCAACAGTCTAATCACTACTTATTTAATATTTTTACACGAGCGTTTATACATTTCACATTTGTTTTCACTCTATGGTTTAGTTTCACAGATCACAATAACACTATAACTATTCTATATAATCTATGGTATATGTCCTAAGCATTGTCATTAGCCTCCATTGAGACGCAGTTTATAAGTCGAAACTTATTTTCTTTGTTTGAATAATTTTAAATTGGTAACACAATCATTTTGTATTTCTTTCATTAATAATTTTCATGTTTAATTTTTTTTGCACTAATATGGTTTTCTGAGTCACAACGATATATCCCACTATCAGTACAGCAAGTAATCGCTGTACCGCTGTGGGGCCGAACATCAGTTGAGTTTGGGCCTCTTTGCTTTGGGAGCGTCTTCGTCTTCTAGCTCCCCGTTTTGTACTTCTGTGTCAGGTAGAGAAGGTAGACCCAGCTCGGAGCATCGCTTGGCTATATATTTTTCGAAACGTAAACCAGCCCTGGAATTAAGAGTTTAGTAGATTATGAATGAACAAGCCAGACAGTCATGGGGCAGGTGTTCGATGATCGTCCAGTCGGTCCATTTGGTAGAATCTTTATTTATATTTAAAAACATTTTCTTGCTTTGGTAGAGAAAGCGCGGCGGTGAGTTCCGCCACTTACAAAGCAGTGTCTCGAAAATATTACAAAATGTGAGAAATGGGAGTGACTTGACCTTTTTAAAATGTGTTACATCAGCATTATATAACTGAGATCTGTTGCACCCAACGTCCATAGCCTGTCATGAACTGACAGAACCCAGTTTTTATATTTTTTAGAAAATTAATTAAAAATACAAAACTCACTTCGCAACTGGATGTGTATCCTTATTATAAGTATAACAGTTGGTGAACACCAGTGCCACCTCCGCTAGAAGCTCTTCATCCGTCTCATATTCCTCATTCTCCAGCTTAGTCTTGATGGTTGTGAAGTCCATCGGCCGTTCTATTACTTGGAGATAATCTGGTACCTAAAATAAAAGATTTCATTTTGTAAATCAATTAACCTATTAAAATATTAATTTTGATTTCAACTTTGCTAACATTTTATCAGTTAAAGTAGTTAATAGTTTTATGGGTGTGATGATAAGTTAGAAAAAGTATCACTCAAGTCATCATAAACCACTGTTCTCCATCCTGATAGAATAGAGGTTAAACAAAAGTAATATCTGTCCTCGTAAGGGCTGAAAGGTCTAAGGACGCACCTCCTCAACGGACACCGGATCGTGGAACGGCCAACTATCTTTGTGCTTCATTGCGTCCCGCAGTAGTGTGGCGAGGGCCTCGGGTTGAAAGATGGGCCTCTTTTGCGCTTCTCTGGTACGTTTTTTGGAAACACGCTCTTCTGTACAATACAAATTAAATGACATTAAAAAACGCAGACTTCTCCAAAAAAAAAGAATACTATTGATATGCGCTTTGTGCCTAATTCCTACCTGTCACCCTGCACGAAACAGTCATGAGAACCAGCGAAAAGGTGTCTCTTATTTAAAAAAACCAATCGATTTAATATAATTAACTTACCGTGGCCATTCGCGAGTGACTTAGACCGTCTTGTACCGCCATTTAGCATATCTTTGGATCTGCAAATAAAATATGTATATATAATATATATACAAATAAAAAAATATAACATACCTGCACGCTGTACCCCGCATATAGCGGATTAGGCAGAGGGAACCTAGTGTTAGGACACTCCATTCACCAATTTCCGCCCAATTTTCGAGACATTGCTTGTTGAATGGCAGGACTTAAAATTGAAATTAAATCATTACCCCTCGTGGGATTCGAATTCACAACCGTATTTACAGTAAAACGATGTGCCATTGAGCCATGACATCCGGATAATAGATGTAACGGTATAGACGATTATTTTATATATTCAAAAAATAATACTCACTTCCTTCCTCTTTTGGAGGTTCCATTTTGCATTCGCTCCTCACTGCCGCGAGACTTGCGCGACTTCAGCTTAACTAGTGCTGTATTATATTCACTGTCTTCAGAATCTGGCATTATAAATAATAATATTAATTAATTATCAATTAAAACACAAAAGCGGATTCCCAAAGTGTTATAAAGCCATGGTTTTGTGGGAGATTAAATTTGCGTGGTTGAGACATAGTGGTAGCACCACTGCGAGAATCAAAGCCGTTACGACGTTAGTTAGTGCCTATGGTGAATTGTAAAATTTATTATCAATATTAATAATAATCAATAATACCAATTACAATTAAAGTTGCCATTATATAATAATATAATTAAGTTTATTACATTTTTTAAAATTCATATACATATTTAAAAAAAAAAATTATTTCACAAAACAAAATTGTCGACAAACATCGACCGAGTCTCATTTTCCATCCTTTCTCTAAATCTATCTAAATATAGCTGGCAAAGACTAATTTCAAAGATGACTATAAAAAAGACCAATGAGTCCCATACAATGAGCACCTTGTTACCGAAAAACATGTACATGGAAGGATCATCATGCTGTTAAGGAAGAAGAATGAGTGAAGAGTTACATGAAATATGGAGCCCAGCAATAGATGAGACGAAAGCAATAAGACAGTGCTGGTTGAGAGAACATTTTTATTATAAATAATTTTCGATTACAGATAAATAATAATAATAATAATAATAAAAGCTATATTTATAAAAAAAAAAAGTATATAAAACAATATTCAAATTTTAAACTTTTTAATCTTTGTATACACTTAAAATGCGAATTCTGACTGTATTGACGTGACGGTTGAGGGTTCAAATCCCACTCGGTGGAATGATTTATTATCATTTCTTTGCTCTGGCAATGAGACGTCTCGAATATTGGGGACCATAGTGTCTTAACACTAGGTTCCTTCTGGCTATCCTATTGTGTGTGAGATTATTATTATTATTATTATTAATCAAGGTTATTATTATCAATTAAGGTCAATTTTTTATAAAAAAAAAGTTTTGTAATTTCTAAAACTCAATTTATCATAAAGGTTCTCCCAACAAGCAACAACCCGTACCGGTGGAGGCGCGGCGGCGGCGCGCGGGGGGGCGCGCGGGGGGGCGCGGGCGCGGGCCGTGCGCGCGCGCATACCGCGCTATGTGCGACATGGCGGCCTCGGCGCAGCGACGGCGGCCCCCGCCCTCTTTGTGGACAGCCGGGTTGGGTTCATTTTATTTTTACGTTTTATACACGTCATGTACTATACGATAGATATATGTATATTCATTTTTTAGGTCTCAACTTATCGTATACGCAGTGTTTGGAAAGTGAATCAGTCATCAAGTGTTCACGCAGCACATAACACCAAATTTAACTAACGGGATCAGCTACCCCAAATAACCGCCTTAATTATATTTAAAACCACTCTTCTTAACACAATTTTTACTTAACACTTAAAATAAAAACCCAGTTGCGTACCTTTATTAGCACTGCACGCGTCGCATATGAACCGCCTGGACAGGCGCAGACGCGGCGCGGCGCACTCCTCGTGCAGGCGCGCGCCGCAGCGCCGGCACGCGGCCGCCAGCTCGCCGCCGGAGCCGCACGCCGCGCACACCGCGCAGGCCTCCGCCCCCCCGCCGCTGCCCCCGAGCGCGCCCTCCGAGCTATAACTGGGCAATATGCAAGGTATTTTTATTTCTTTGTGTGGGAATTTATAGATATATGAAATTGTAACAACTGAGTGTATATCATGTAACTAAGCTGAAACTGTAATGTGAAGTTAAAAATGTGTATCGGGTAATAATGAAAATGGAACAGTAAATAGCAATCATTAAAAATATATAAATACAACCATATATAGATCAGAAACATAAACTTGACAAGTTCAACGAAAAATGTATATCGAAGAGATTAATTTCATGCAACACATATTGAAAAAAAACTTGTATAAAATTTTAAAATAAAATATTCACCTATCATCCAAGTCCTCCTCAGCGTCTTCATCTCTGTATAGTTTTCTTCTCTTCCTCGGTGTCTTCTCCTTTGGTTTACATTGATCACAGAACCAATCACCTTCTGGTACTTTCTGTGAAAACAAATAAAAAAAATTTTATTTTTTTTATATATTACAGTTATAAATTCGGGACACACTTTGAATTGTTAGTATGGTAAAAACATTTTTTTACATACATGCAAGTGCGATTAGTCTTTACAAAACATTGGGCATTGTATAGCGAAATTCAACGCCATACTAAATCTTAACATCTAATTAATTCCCCAAAAAATATATTTTCCTATAAAGATCCCCACTACGCCACTCTAGCCAGATAAAGGTCATAAGGGTCATAATGTTTAAAAATAATATTCTAGATACAATACCTTTTTCTTTATACTCAACTTGTAGCATGGAAATATAAAAATTGTACTTTACATATATTATCTAATATGAGTCAATTCATGAGTCAAGTATTAAGGATTATTTAGCAATAAATTAGACTTTAAACTAATAATATCCTAATTAATAAAAAAAAAATACTTATATGGGTGATTCTCAGATAGCCGTGATTTTTTATGTCTAGTACTTTTTTTATTGTTCAACATGATTCATTTTGATAAAATAATTACAAATACAATAAATTTGATTGCATTTTACCATTGACATTGTTTATTAAAACATAAGTATTCATGGATCATGAATAACTTACAGAAATACACCCAAAATGTCAGTACCGTGGCATGTCTGATTTTTGTTTTTCAAACTAAACTTATAAATTTCTATAAATACTCATTTTACAATCTAAAGTTTAGCTTTTATTACTAAAATATATTGTATATTGTATCAAATTATTCTGCAGTTACACCCCAATATTGGTTGCTAAAGAAAAATAATAGTCATTGATTTATGTCCTGAAATTTTATTCAATTTTCAAATTCAAAATATTTGCCGCCTAAGCGCCATCTTCTATTGAGTTTCGTTCGCTCGCTCTGGTGGCATTTTAAAGAAGGACTATTTGTGTACTATTTAAAGCTGAGTGTTTATTTTTTGTCCCTTTGTTATGACAGAAATAATTTGTTTTGTCTTTAAAAAGGTAAGTCATAAAATTACATGTCACTACCATGGTATTGAAGTTTACACGTGTGAATACAGTGTTTATGTCAATTATACTGAATGTATATTTAATTTAACGTGTACAATCGAAAATATTTGCATAATTATTTTAATTATGTCTAAGTAATTAAATTAGTTACCATGGTAAAAATAATAAATTACATTTAAATTCATATTTCCTTGATGTTTTAATTTATTATCATTTTCAATTGTTCTAGTTTCATAAAAAATGGCTCCAATACTCCGGACAAGATTAAAAATTTTGATTAATTTAATTAATTAACTTAAGTTAAACTTCGTTTTATTCTAAGACTACTATAAACATTGTTATTTTAATTCTACTATCAATAAATTCCAAAGATTGTTGAAATCAAGAAAAAAATACCTAAATGTGTCTGTATAACCATCGAACACTTTTACTTTAACATTTGTTTCATTATTTTAAGATATTAAAAAGATTTAGGCAAGTATTTTGAATATTTTACTTAGATGTTAGTACCGTGGCATTCTAATCAAATCAATTTTTGTTCTAATTTCTGATCCATTGGGGCTGTAGTAGGACTACGTTACAGGCTTAATTCTGAGCATAATAAAGGGCCAATAGAACCCAAAACACAAGTTTTGGAACATTTTTAATTTTCAAAAATTTTGAGTCGTAAAAATCACAGTTATCTAAGAATCACCCATATATGTACAATAGGTTATGTGTTGTATATCTGTCAGTACAAATATACAAGTTCTTAGAGTACTCACCACCAGTTTCGGTTTAAGGCAGTACAGATGATGCCCCTTGTTGCAGCCGTCGCACAGCAGCATGTTGTCGGGGTCGGCCCGGCGCCGGCACAGGCGGCACGACGCGTTGAGCACGCTGGCGGACCAGGCCACGCTGCTGTCTAGCGCCAGTATGTGCAGAGCTAGGGACGAGAAATTCCGACTCTCCATTAAAGACACTTCCCAGCGGTCCAACGCGTCCAGCTCGATTGGTCTGTTTCTTGCTTCGCGGTCTTTGCGCTCTTTTTCGTCGAGGCCTGCGGGAAGAAATTAAATCTTACTCATAGATAAACAAATTAGTATTAATATAATAAAAAATTATATATAATAAATTAAAATAGAATATCTATATCATATCTGAAATAAAGATTCATTAACTATAAGGCTTATTTAAAAAATATATGTTAAACTGCTCACCCAAAGGTCTCTTCAGATACTTCTGATGTATGGCTTGTGCAACTTGCAGTAGCGCACAAGCCAGGCCCCGCACTACGTCGGGCTTCGCCCCGCAGTCGTCGGGCTCCGCTTTAATGCCATTCACTTTGGGTGTCTCCAGCCAGTGTCCGGGGTCACGGTATTTGTTTTGTGGTATTGTTTCTATTTGAGTTTCGTCTATGTCTACAAATATTGTAAAATTATTAATTGATCATAAACTTGGAACATTCAATTGGATATATATGTATACAATATATGTCATAGATGAACTCCTTTCTACGCTTTCTAACCAAATTCGAGATATTGTGTTTTATGAGATGAAGCATTACGCCTGACTTGTCTTACTAGAGCGTCCATTATTTCCAAGTAATAGTTATTACAATCGAAAAACGGTTGAACTCACCATCAGGTAGCTTCAAACACCCATCTGGCTGATGATAATCGTCTCGAAAGTGTTTGCCAGGACCCCAACTCAAGTACTCCGCTTGCTTGTCGTATCCGCGGACCATGATGGTGCCGCGCCACGCTTCACGGTCCTGTCATGAAGCAATAAGTTTAAACGTTTTATAAAAAAAACCGCAGACTGTATGAAATTCATTTTTATGACTTATGCTCAGTGCCTGGCTCTGGGCCTTGGGCTTTAGGTTGTTATAGAAGGCTTACTATCTAGTTCACTATCTAACCTTGACTTTCAAAGCACCCAAACAGCCATGGAAGATCTTCTCTTCCAGCTCCAGGATATGGTCGCGGAGGGAGAGCTCCAGTGCCTCCGACACCGTACTGTCCGCGGGCACGTGGAGGGACGGCTGTATGCGCTTTTGCCGCGTGGAGTGCGCGTGTTGGGATTGGGGCTGTTAGAAGAATAATATATTACATTAACCATGTGAATATATACTTACTAATACATACATTTGTCTATTATAAAATTTTAACTTTAATTTAAAGTTTTATAAGTAAGAAACTAAAATGTCCATTTTGTTCTTACTAAGTTATAAAAATATATAGATAACCATTTAAATACTCACTAGCGCAGCACTGGGTGTTAACAGATGTATGGGACATTTCTTTACATAGTCCATGATATTTGCTTTATCCAATTCTAATGCTTGTCGCAAATCGTTTTCTCTTATGCCTCGCTTGTTTAGTGCTTGTATGAGAGCTTCGATTTGCTCCTCTGTATTGTACACCCACCATTGAGGTCTATAGTCACCCTATAATAAATAATAAAATATGTAAAAAACCCAAAAATATATCAATTGTTCATTTAGGACACTTATTAAGTTTGTTTTACCATTTAAAATTATATAAATACACCCATAATATTAATTATTTGCTAAAGCAAGTGTGTGTGCGTGCGTGTTGCCTTACCTTGCCATGAACGTTGCATGTTTCGATCTGTGCCGTACAAATAAGTAAGTCCCTGCAGTGCTGTACAGTCGCGTCTATGCCGTTTAGTTTAGTGTTGAGTCCGTTGAGATTGGTGAGAGGCTTCTTGGGTGAGCCACCTCGGGAATTGGAGCCGGATTCATTTTCTTTATCACTGCCGGCTGGAATTGGAATAAATATTTTAGTTATCAATTTGGACTTTAAATAAATAAATATATATATATATATATATATATATATATATATATATATATATATATATATATATATATATATATATATAATTTTTTTTTTTAATATAGAACAAAACCATGAAACAAATATTATGTAAGCTGACCATCTAAAATTGTAAAAGAACTATTTTAATAACTATAATCAAAAATGCCTATATCTGTAATTAAAAACTCTACCCATACTAAAAATCTCTAACCTGTCTCCCTTTCTCTTTCCCTCTCTGACTGGTACAGCTCGGTGACGTAGGCCATGACGTCATCCCTTTGCTGAGGAGGTGGAGGCAGTAGTTTGTTCCGACAGGGGCCCCGGGGCTCCGCGCCCGCCTCCACGAAGAGGCCGGCTACGCGCCGCGTCAGCCAGTAGCGGCGGAAGCCTCTATCTGTGCCTGGAATAGTTAACATATTGCTTTGCAATAAACAATATCTGTATCTTGTCTTCCATATTTCATGCAATGAATAATTCGTTTTTAATTTTAATCATATTAAGCCGTGTTCTAGTTATTTGCTCTTTGTATTAAAATAATATTAAAGGCAAATAACTTAATTTATTAGTAATGGACTTATTATAAAGTGGACTATGCTCCATATTTTAAGATAATAAAATCTAATGTAACTATCAACATCACACACCATGTCACTCACCGACATAAGTTGTATAATCAAAGAGCTGTGTCTGCAGCTCTTTCAGCTTCTTCTCATATTCTCCCTTCTTGACCTCACTCTCTTTCTTCAGCTTCTCTATTGCGTTCTTCAGTTCTTCATCTGCTGCTCTGGCCTTCTCGCCCGTTAGTTTGAGTTCTTCTTTCTTTTGTGTTGTTTCTTTGCGGAGTTCTACACGAGCAGCCGATAATTGTGGCTCACGTTTACGTTCGTTTATCTAGAATATAACTATCATTAATAAAGTGTAACATTCATATATGCGTTATTGAAATAATGTGTCTGTATCGAAATAAAAAAATACTTTTTACTTTATACTTTATGTTCAGAGGGGCAGTCAGGTCGGAGCGTCAATCAATAGTATTGAATATATATAGTGTTTGTGTACCTGTAATGTCCGTAAAGCATGCTTCAGGTTCTTATGCTCCTCCAACTTCTCCTCGATCTGTTCACGCACAGTCGCGTAAGTCATGATCTGGTTCATAAGGCACTGTAGGATTTGGAACTTATCATCTGGAATTGTATGAAACATATTTTGATTGTTTTTGATATTTATCATTTGATAACAATTAGCTGCGACAGGCGACAATGAAAGTAAAGTATTGTAAGGGTACAAGTAAATCAATTTGATATTATCAATATATTTTTTATGTAGGTATATTTATTTTTAATTGTTACATATAAGCTATGTAATAATTAACAACAAATAGAGAACTATAGTGAGCGTGAGCCGTACCGATGGGCATCTCGGCGAGGTGGCGCGTCCTCAGGCGCCGCAGCAGGCCGGGGCGCGCGCGCAGGCGCAGCGCGGGGTCGTCGGCGCTGGAGTACCCGCCGCGCTGGTGCAGGCGCCACGCCGCGCAGCGCGAGCCCGCCGCGCCGCCCGACGACAGCAGGTGCAGCCTGAGCACCTCGGTGACGGTGGTGGGGTCCAGCGGCAGCTTGCCGAGCGGTGTGCCGAGGTACGTGTGCGCCCACTTGCCCGCCTTCGTGGCCAGCTCTATGGACCGCTGCGTGTCCGTGCTGCCCGCTGGCACAGTTTCTGTAAATTATTACACATTACACGTTTCCAATGGGTGTTTAAAAATATAAAAAATCTTTTTGTCGGAGCGGAGCGTAGTAACATTGGCACCCTCGGCTTACCCAGCTATATGTTGTATACAGTATGAAAAAAGACTCAATACTCAAGAAAAATAACTTAATATAGTATTTAGTATGTAACATAGTAATTTTCTTTCACATAATAAAATCAAATAAGAAGAATACATACCAACAGATTGCTGTATCCCTTTACCCTCATTATACTCTTCAGCTTCATCTTCTTGCAATGAGAATATTGCAGACAGTAACATTTGCACCAATTCACTGAACATCCAAGCATTTTCCTTAGCAGTTAGGGACTTTCTGAAGGTTTCGAAGTCCAGGTCATTGTGGAACACGTCCTTGACCTTCAGAAGTTCAGAGAAGTTATTGACAAACTCCAAAACTGAGAGGAAATCACCGAAATTCTTGTGAGGAATGCCTTCCACCTCAACTAGTGTTCCTTTTGGTAGAATCTGCGAGACAAATAGAATGTATATAAGTATATACCGTGTTGTTCAATTAAAGTCGTCTCATAAACTAGTCACTAAGACACTGACTCCTGTATGTTTTAACTATGCACATTAAGAATACATAACATGTAGTCTATAAGATCTTTTCTAGATACAAGCTATCATTTTTTCAAAATATTTTTTATATATTTATTTTTTTATATATTTATTTTTTATATATTTATTCCATACTATATTACTAAGAAAAAAAAATATTTGTAGAAAATATAAAAACTTTGTTTACATAGTGGGTGGATCTGAACCCACTTCGAAAAGGCCCAAGATTCTTAGAGATTTATTTATTTCTTATATGCCATAAGAAATTTGACTGGATATGAAATGAAGGAAGGATAGCTTGTAACAACCTATTTATCACCGTACTTTATATTTTATCTATCGATACATATTCTCTATACTAATAAAAAATACTAAAATATATAAATCCTATAAGAAACACAGATAAATATATAAAATTTGAATTTGTCGCCATTTAAGTCATACCATTCTAATCTACCAACTTCGAAATTCTTATATGCTTCTTAAAACTTATTTTTGTCTTTAACTTTATTTATACCTTGTGATCTTCTAGTTCTTGATCATCTTTAACCTTCTGCCATTCTTTCATGTACGCCAATAGACGCGCGTTCTTTTCTTTTTTCTTAGCTTTCTCTTCTTCTTTACGCTGTCTCATTTGATCCTCTGCTCTCCTCATCTTCTCTGCTAACTCCTGAGCTGACTTTCGAGCTTCCGGGTCCATTGGAGTCTTTGTTTTGGCTGTAAAAGGCACAATTATTAACATTTTAGGAAAATAATGTCTATATATCATAACTATACAAGTACTTACCTTCGGATTTATCTGTTTTCTTGACAAATTTATCCATAGACTCCTGCCTACCTTTTTTATCTGGACTAGGTTTCTTTAGAGATAGAGATTTAGATGCAGATCCTGGCTTTGGTATTTTTGAGGATGTGGGTGGTGACATACTAGTCTTCATGAGCTTTTTAGACGAGGGGAAGTCAGGTGGACTTCCTGTAAATATCTGATCAAAGTTGACTTTGACTATGTTGTACTTGTCTATTGCTGTTTTCTGTAATACAAAGAAAATAAGGTGTCATGTAATGGTAGATTTAAAAAGAGTGTATCATATATTTAAGTATTTTATTGATTCAATGAGGGAAATCGAAAAAAGAGTATTATACTAAAAGAAAATATTCCACTCAATGCTTATTGTAGAAGTACTTCACACCTCTTAGCCAACACAGCTGTTATTCTTACCTTAATTCCTATAATATTACCAGGTGCAACAAATTGTTTCAGGAACAGTCTATTCTTATCCCTTGTATAGACTCCTTTACGTCGTCGCACACGGTCATAGGGAGCAGTGCCAATCTGACCAGCAGCGGCAGGGTCCTCATCGAATTGTTCTACTTCGTAGCAATAAGCAGACGGTGGGAGCATTACTTTACTGGAAAAGAAAATAAGATGTCATTAACAAATGCTGTATGTACTTATTATACTTTCCTAGTAATATGATATGCACTACTTTTTCTCAGCTTCATCCTTCTGTAGAAAGACAAACTAGTCAAGGAAATCCTTTAGAATTTTTCAATTATTTTAATATTATTGCATGTTGAATATCAGATCTCAAAATACTCCTTGGTCTTCTCAAAACCGAAAAATTTAAAGAATTAGATTTATATAATCATACCCTAAGTGGAGATAGAACCTATAACTATCACTTGAACTGTCAAACATGGAACATTGTAATATATACTATTAGGGCAAGTAAATGCAAAATAAAAACTTAGTGCTATTTAAATTTTAATGATGACAATAAATAATATTTTTATAATGTACAATATTTTGTACATTATAAAAATATTATTTATTAAAAATATTAAAATATATATCTTTTTTATTTGAGTAACTAATGCTTTTCTAATAGAAAGTAACATAGTTAGTTTCACACTTAAATTTAATATTTATACATACATTTAAGCATGTTTAAGTTATATTTGTAACTACAAATTAGTATATTATGATAGAGGAAGATCACAAATAACTCAAAAGGAAAATTTATACAATGAAATAGTTGTAATTATATATCTGAATAAAATTTGAAATAAATTGGTCATAGTTTAAATTAAGTGATAATATTTAAACCTGAAGTGTATAGAAGAATATTTTTAAAGTATAAGAGTTTTTGCTCTTATTAGAACGGCTGATATGTTTAACTATAGGACATTAAAAAAATGTAATTTATTTAAAAAAAAATAGAATAAACATTTATAATTTGAAATACAAATAAAGGTATTAGTAATTATTTAGCATGAGGAAACTATTCTTATAGGAAATAATTTAAATCTTTTTTTTATATAATTCTCAATTTTAATATATGTATAAGCTCAATAATTACACAATGTTTAAATAAAAACATTCACAAAGAATAAAAAAAGGAATATATGAATTATAAATATCTTAAGGATTGTTATGTACCTGTCAGGATGTTGCTTCTGTGCAGTAACAGATAATATGTGAGCCTCACGCCATATATCACCCTCAAGACAGGCTTCTACTGTTTCTCCAACAAAGAATCTCTCTCTCACAAAATTGAATATATCTTCAGACATTTCAGCAAAAGAACACCTTTTGGTCTTTGTAGCCAAGTATAATATTGGTATTCGAAGCTCCATAGGGAAATCTTTAAGTGACCTGCGGGCAGCCTTCTCACTTTCCAAGGCTTCTGCATAAGTCAAGTTATTCTTCCCCGTCATCTCACATGTCCACACCATTGAATTGACCAGTATGATTCTTTCGCAGTATTCCCTGCGAAAATAATAGCGAAATATTTAATAAACATTACTTAAATATGACGTGCGCCGATAAAATCGGGAAACGTTGTGTCACGCTCGCGTAAGTGCAGAGCCTACCGCGCGGAATCAATGTCAACCGTCCTTTTTACATACTTTTTGTTTTAGATAATAACAAAATGCGCGAAAATTATGTTTCTGTTGTTACTTACTCATAATCTTTAAATATCTCGTCGGTGATCTCGCAGTGGAACACTTCATCATCGTCCCGCAAGTATTCCGATGCCGTTGATTTCTCAAAGGCTTTTCTTTTTAACAGAGGCATGTTAAGAGTTTGCGGATCAGGACGGTGGGAAAAAGTATCTTTACAAGTTTTACAATAACACTGTTAATTGATCTCACTTAACTTCTACCGGCGCATTGAAAGCGGTAATATTTGTTGTAAAACATTAGTGTAATATTAACAATTATCAAGATTAGCAAAGTGAAAATTGTTGCGTGGTTTCGGTTGACAAGCCAAAAAACGGCGCGCTAGGCGCTTCTTTTTACGCCAGAAACATATGAACTGTGTGGCTAGCACAAAAAAATATTGTTATTAGTTTGGTAGGTTTGAAAAAGATCGTCCATAAATAAGCTTATAGGAAAAAATATCGAAATACTCATTTATAATTTGCGTAAAAGCCGATAAATTTAATTTCATTCATATATTTAAATTGTCGAAATACTATTTTGGAACATGTTCAAATATTCAGAATTATTTTTACATCAAATAACCACAATTTGACTCCTATTTTATTTTTATTATAAATAAATTTTATAATATAATAAATTTAATGTACATTCATTTATTAAATAAATTTATTAAATAATTACTGACGACTTTACGACTTGGGGAAATAATGGAAAGTACACATGAATATGTAAAAACCATTTATAACTTTTGTTCATATAATACTGAATAAATATTTAATAAACCAAAATATTAGTCAAGTGCGAGTCATACTCGCGAATCTAGGGATCCATTCTAATTTCATAATTATAGGTCAAAGGTAAACACAACATGTAAAATTGACAAAGTAAAATTTGTGGTTATATTGCATTTATTATTTTGTGTAAAATTAACTACACATGAGTTTGGAATGGTTTTCTTCTGAGATATATACATATAAATTTCCAATAATTAGATTTTCCCCTATACCATAAGTATTTTTTTTTTAAATTGTGTAACTACGTCGACGGGAAGTACCCTAATGGTTTGATTACGCGGCGAATTTCATACAAAATGCGATAAAAATTAAGCATCGCTTGCAACGTTCGTATCTTTTTATAGCATTGGCTTAGAAGTTTCAAGTCTGTGTTCCAACTTCCAAAGAACTATAAACCAGGAATACCAAATAAATTCCAGCGATCTTGACAGATGGATGGTTGTGTTTTGTCCACTGCATATAGGTCACCGCTGAGAACTTTCACGACAGCCAGTCTTGCGCTACTTGCAACTGGTGTCCTCCGATGATCTTGACCAAATCGTAGGTCGACCTATGGGGCCCACTGAGCGTGGTCGTCTGGTTCGTGGCCGTCACTTAAGAACCTATAAGAGTTTGTTACGTTTGTACTACCCGGGGATCGCTTAGCCAGATTTCACATAACTTGTTTACTGCATTGGATCAAATCCAAGAATTGTAACAGTAAAAAATGTAAAACGTAGAGTTATTTTTCATCCATTGTTTTAATTTATATTAGTTTTAATATTAAAATAATTATTCACTCTTGTTTTCTCACATCGAGCAAGTAGTCACCATTTTAGTTATTAATTTAAATTGTAATTTTTAATAATATATTTTAAAGATTTGATTTTTTTTGAATCCTACGCTGCCAACGTACTTAATTAGTTATAAAATTTATAATTATTAAACGACTAAAAATAGTTCATTATATAAAAAAAAATATATGTAAAAATTTTTCTAGGTAAATATATAAATTATCTCTAATAAGTAGTACATGTTATTTGTAGTTTTCAAAACAGCTACCAAATGTCAATTGTCACTTGTCATAACAAGGAAATGCCGTGTATCTTATATAGCATTTATTGAATGTGGTAAAAATTTCCTTTCTATGGGTATAAAAAACATTTTAAGCTATATGGTAGTCTAATTAAAGTGTTTATTTAGTGTTTTTTTTGTATTTCTTTAAAAATGCCTAAAGAACAATACCGGGAGACCTACGTGGGCAGGAAAATGTAAGGTTACTTAATATTATTATTATTTATAAAATTATTATTTTTAAAATATTTAAAAAATAATACTTAATATTATTTTTAAAATCGTTATTTCTTATTAAAGGCAAGGTAATGCAATTAAGTAGATAATATTGTAAATTTACGGTATTACTTTTTAGTTCACACGTAACATTCAATGTGGATAGTGCATCTGATATTCAACAAGCAGCACATATTCAAGTAATTACAAAGAACTTGTATGCTCAAGATGGACAAAGAGTTCCAGCTAGCTATGGAGTTCTCGATAGGCGAATGGTTTGTACATTTACCATACCATTTGTTTTTTGTACTTAAATACTTTATAATTAAATTGACAAAATTAATCGTTATTACTATAACAAAGCAATAAATAACTGTTGGTTAAAAATTTTTTCTTATTTCAAATATTAACAGGGAACTAATCAAAAAGATGCCAAATGTGAAACTTGTGGACTTGGTTTGGCTGAATGTGTGGGACATTATGGATATATAGAACTAGCATTGCCTGTATTTCATGTTGGCTATTTTAGATCTATTATTACTATACTGCAGACAATATGCAAGGTATTTTTTGTTTTAATAAATAATTGAATTATAACAATTTTGGTTTTTATTATTAAATTACATAAAAAATAAAAATGGTTTATTTTTTTAAACGAATTTACTATTTTTCTAGAATTGTGCAAAAGTAATGCTACCGGAGCCTATAAAGAAATCTTTTCGTCGAAAATTCATGCATCCAGAATTATCTTATTTACTTAAAAAGAATCTTCGAGCTGCTGTTTTAAAGAAAGCTAAAACTTGCACTAAATGTCAACATTGTGAATCACTCAATGGCATAGTAAAAAAAAGTCCAGCTGGCATTTTAAAAATCATTCATGATAAATATAGAAATAAGAAGGCTTCTGATCCATTGGTGCAAAGAGTTTTAAGCGATTTTAATGAGGCAAAGGAGACTAATAAGGAGTTGCTGAATATGATAAATAGTGGACTTATAATTGAACTTAGTCCTCTTGAAGTAAGTAACCACTTTTTTGATTTATACTTATTTTAAATAGTATATAAACTTGATAATTAAAATAAAATAAATATCAATATTTTCATAAGTTATTTATTTGCTATAATATGAATGTGAAGACTTTTTTGCTCAAACAGATTCAATGGCCGAGCCCCACATCTTAATCTTTGCCACGCCAAAATAATAACAAAACAAAAATATTAAAGCATTACTCTTAGTGGGTTTTTGTATTACTATTATTGTTTTGATGGCATTTCTATTTTTCCACAATCTATGTTTTTCTCATTGTACTTTTGGCCATGTCCCATCCCCCCTTGTCAATGACCATGCACCTAATATAAGCAAAATTCCTGATGACCCCCAGGTCACTCCTATCGATTTACATAAGCATGGTGTTTGCCCAACCAACTTACTCGCGATTTTCAATCCATTCTTTGCTTCTAAACAATGCAGCCAGCCAGTCTTTGATACCCTGATCAGTGTGGTGACCTGTGCATCTAAGGTTGCTGATCTCTTTGTCTCCTTTTACCATCCCGTTCATACAAGGCTCTTCTCATGTACTACCCATAGGTATTAAAGAGAAGTGGGGAGTACTCTCCGGGTTGAAAGACCCTGAGATCACATTATCGTAATCATCGATTTAGCATCTTCGTACAGGATCGAGATCCATCCTGTAAGATGTGAGGAAACATTAATTTCCTGCAGAATATGTTATATATATATATATATATATATATATAACATATTCTGCAGGAAATATATATATATATATATATATATATATATATATATATATATATATATATATATATATATATATATATATATATATATATATATATATATATATATATATATATATATATATATATATGCAGTCCCATAGAACGCAATCAACATATGATTTGAAGTCCCAAGTGTGTTTGCACCAAAACTCCAACTACAAATATGCTCATAATACAAAATATATCATTAAAACTTTAAAATATGTTTTTATATAGGTATTAAATCTTTTCCGACGTATTCCGGATGAGGATATTCCCTTGCTGGGTATGAACGCGAAGATATCGAAGCCAAAAGATCTGATCCTTACAAGGCTGCCTGTACCACCGTTGTGTATTAGACCTAGTGTAGCTTCTGATATTAAGGCTGGCACGTGAGTATGGCAATTGGATATAAATTGAATTGCTAATCATATTCTTTTATCTTTTACTAAATATGATTGCAATTAAAATCCACACTGGGTATGTGCATTATTTTGTTAACCATGATAGTCAATTATTTTTTAAAATAGTTAAAATTTAATCAATGCAGGCTAACCTGTTATATGCGGAATATAGCGCTATGAAGCTATTCTTTTTTTATAAAATTTATTTAAATTTGTCTTCCAGGAACGAAGATGACCTAACAATGAAGCAATCAGAGATTTTACTAATTAATGATGTGATCTCCCGCCACATGGCGAGCGGGGGCAAGACTGAGCTAGTGCAGGAGGACTGGGACTACCTGCAGTTGCACACCGCTTTATATATAAATAGTGAAATGTCTGGTATTCCATTGTCTATGCAGGTTAGTTCATTCTTAGATAATATAGTTTTAATTTAATTTTTTTGGTAAATAAATGTCAGTAATTTTTAATTTTCTAAAATTATATTTTACATCATCGTCACTCATAAGCGCATTAACACACATACACGCATACATAAACACACAAACACATACATACACACACGAACATACATACACACACGAACACACACACACACACACACACACACACACACACACACACACACACACACACACACACACGAACACACACACACACACACACACACACACACACACACACACACACACACACACACACACACACACAAACACTTGTATTTTTATTAAAGTTTGAATTTGTACACAATATAAGTTATGTATTTTAAATCAGATTTGAAATATATATTTAATTCGACAGCCAAAGAAACCCGGGCGTGGTTTAGTGCAACGCCTCAAAGGCAAGCAAGGCCGGTTCCGCGGCAACCTGTCCGGCAAGCGCGTGGACTTCTCCAGCCGGACGGTCATATCACCAGATCCCAATCTTCAGATACAAGAGGTAGTGCTCGAAGTTATAAATATTTTAATTTAGATTTATGCTTTTATGTTATGTTATGCTATGTTCATTTTAAATTTAAGTATTAGTTTTTAAACTTATATAATGCAATAATTTAGTTTTACGTCATTCCGTTCTTTACCGCTCGACTGTTAAGACTTTAGAGAAAAGGGAAACGACTATATGATAAATTACTCTAAATTACAATTTGAACCCATGATCATGGCATTTACAGTCAACCCACACACACCTCTACACCTACGGTATCGGTATCGTGGTGTACGAGAGGTATTGCCGAAAATTGAGGAAGTAATTCTCGAGCAAGAATTTGGTTCTTACTTTTTAGATATATATAAAAATTTGAACGCAGCGGGGAAACCGTCCAAGCGCTGTGGCCACTCTAAAACCATACGTCTCATCGAACTGCGTTGGACATTATTTTATGTTTTTTTACAATTTTGTTTTTAGGGAGATTTTTAGATTTTTTTGATGCCCAAATATTTTTTTTTGCTACAATGCCTCACCAGCCTCTTTTAGCGCGAAGCTGTGGGTGAAACACTTATTGCAAGTACTTAAATATAGTGTTTAAAAACTAAAACACTTTCTTTTCACGCTATAATCTGCATATAGCAGGGTAGGCACAGGTAAACCAGTGTTAGGGCACTCCGTTTGCCACTTTCCACCTTTAGCAACTTTGCGTGTCAAGTGTTTTTCTTGTTGTCAATTTGGTTGCCAAAGCGAAGAAAGTTTAAATAATTCGTTCTCCCCGAGTGGAAATTGAAATCACAGCTGTCGCATTTACTGTGAGAGTGAGCTTTCTTCTTATTTTATTTTGATAGGTCGATGAGAACGCATAACTCGGTATATGCTTAAACGGTAAGAGATAGAAGAGGGTTAAGACATAGCAATGTTTAAAAAAATATACAATTTTAAATGTCTTAGCAGCATATATTTTCTGCTTATATATATATTTTTGTTTCAAAACGACAATGTTGTAAGTGTTTGTTCCTACCAGGTCGGCGTACCAGTCCACGTGGCAAAGATCCTAACATATCCAGAACGGGTGTTCCCCGCCAACCTTCACTGGCTTAGGAAGCTGGTCTGCAATGGGCCGGACGTGCACCCTGGGGCCAACTACGTTCAGCAGCGGGGAGTTAGCCATAAGAAGTACTTGAAGTACGGGAATAGAGAGAAAATTGCTCAGGAGTTGAAGGTACTTCTCATAACTTGAGAATATGTCAGAATATGTATTCAAGACACGCTGGTGGAACTAGTCACCCAACCAGTTTGAATAATTTAATTTGACAAAATATTCAATCATTCAATACCTAACCTACCTACCTAATAAGAATTTTATTATTTCAGTGAAGTCCTTGTTTTTGTTTTATATTTTATATATCCAAGGGAAACTAATAACGCTAAAGATTTTAATTTGAAAATAGAAAACACGTCTAACTACCCAATAAACTCATATATATATATATATATATATATATATATATATATATATATATATATATATATATATATATATATATTTGGTTAGATAGAAAGACAAGCTCGGATAATAGACGCTAGTGGTGAGGCGTATTTAAAACGAATTTCTTGTCTATACTGGGCTCGCGAGTCCCATAAACTGGTCGGAGCTCCTTCTCTTGCTTTATAATTTCTTGTCTTCATCCACAGTGTGGTGACATAGTGGAGAGGCACCTGGTGGACGGCGACGTCGTCCTGTTCAACCGGCAGCCGTCCCTGCACAAGCTGTCCATTATGTGTCACCGAGCGAGGGTGCAGCCGCAGCGCACCTTCAGGTTCAGCTGCTTTTTATTTGAGAGCTACGATTTTAAATTCTTTACGTTTTTTGTGAAACAAATTGAGCCGCCGTATCAGGTGGCCATAGTGATATAATAGGATAGTGTCTGTCTGTAAGCGCGACAGTTGTGAGTTTGATAACTATTCGGAGGATATTACAAAAACCCACACAGGCAAGACAAAAACTATGAGTTGCCTCAACCTGTAATGTGTATTGCTATATAATACAGTAAAGGACCATCATGACGTAGAGGCACAGCCTCTGTCTATTAACGCAACGGTTTATGGGTTCGATTCCCAAGAGGGGAGAATAAAATATTTTCATTTTCTTCGCTCTGGCAACAAAGCAAAGCGCGGCGTTAAGTTCCGCCACTCAACACGCTTGCAACATTGCTTCGAAAGGCAGAAAGTGGGGAACGGCGTGTCTCAACTAGGTTCCTTGAGCCTACGGTTCCCTCTGCCTGCCCTGCTATGTGCGACATACAGCGTCAACAAAACAATATAATTAATATATACTCTTATGTAAAACTAAAAAAAATATCACGATTTCCTTTTGGTAATAATTGCATGTTGTAGATTCAACGAGTGCGTGTGCACTCCGTACAACGCGGACTTCGACGGGGACGAGATGAACATGCACCTGCCGCAGACGGAGGAGGCGAGGGCCGAGGCGCTCATACTCATGGGGGTCAGTCTACTTCGATTTAGTTCAGATTTAATTTAATGTACGGTATTGATGACATATAAATCATTTATATATATAGTATTCTTTGTTGCAATCAAAATATGTTGAATTACATACATAACAAAATATAGTTCCAAACGGTGGACTTATCTCTAGAAGAGATTTCTTCCAGCCAACCTGTGAAAGTGGGTGAAAGCAGTAAGTAGCGAGATGACGCATAAAATGCAATATAAAGATAAAAATTTACGTAATTACATAAAACTAAAAATAACTTAAAAAAATAAATCCCATACATAAAGCATAAAAGATATACATACATACCAGTAATAAAGTTAAATAAACATATACATATAAATACGTACATACGCTATAAAATATTATAGTGTATTATAAATATATTATAGTGACTTTTAAAGAAATATTTTTTAATTATCTTAATTAAAGTATTTTAAGCATAGTTTTAATTTTAACATAGGATGGTATATATTTACACCATATATTCACGTATTGTAAAAAACCTTTAAATGTATCTTTGTCCAGAACAAATCGAACCTAGTGACACCGCGCAACGGTGAACTCCTCATAGCTGCGACTCAGGACTTCATCACCGGTGGCTATCTCATGACCCAAAGGGACAGTTTCTTCACCAAATCTGAAGCCCAGCAGTTGGCCAGTTGTCTCCTGGCAGGACCTGACAGCACCATGAGGATCGATATGCCGCCACCAGCGATTATAAAACCGAGGATGCTGTGGACTGGGAAGCAGATTTTTAGGTGATTGCTTGTTTGTTTTGTTTTGTTTCACAATATTATTTATTATTAGCTAAGAAATGGAAAATTCTCAAAAAATAACGATATGGTTGGTACTGGTACCGTATTGCCGGATGTTATTTATTTTTTCAATATTACATTTATAAAAATTTGGCTGAAATATCCAGTTCTGTGACCACAGGATAAGTTATGTTTTGTGACATACGGAATATAAAAGGTTTACTGAATAAGTTTGATAAGCTGACCAGTTTGGAGAAATTGCGTGTAGAGAAGCGAAATTCAACTCTGCGCTTTATTTTGTAACCAGAGCGGGGAAATGGAATAGTTCATTCTTAACTCGTGGGAATCGAACCCACACACTGTGCAGCTGACCCCTGAAAAATCTCATATATCGTTTATCTAGTGTCTATTTAAGAACTTTTTGCAATCAATGTAAATGGTTTTTACAGTTTAATAATGAAACCTAACAAACTGTGCCATGTGAAAGCTAACTTGGAGACGAAAGGCAAGAACTATACTGGCAACGAGGACATGTGCGTGCAGGACTCGTGT
This sequence comes from Dione juno, assembly GCA_037127375.1. Taxonomy (NCBI): domain Eukaryota; kingdom Metazoa; phylum Arthropoda; class Insecta; order Lepidoptera; family Nymphalidae; genus Dione; species Dione juno. The sequence goes on from JAXRJS010000067.1 coordinate 9,534,027, forward strand.
AAGTTGGATCGTGTATTACTTTCTCATCATGCGATGACTGTGATAGTGGCAGTGTTAGTGATTATCTAATAGTGATACGACACACTGTTAAGAAATTTGCTCAATTTTCTTGTAATAGCAAAAACGCCACAGACTCCTATCTAACCTATATATATATTGCGAACAAGCTGGTGTTCAAATGTGCTGCTGTCATGACGTCTTTATTATACATATATACAAATATATATATTTTTAAGTTGTTCTATAGGTGTGTTTGTCATCCTAATAATCCTAAACGGTAAGACCGGTACAATTTATTAGTATATACATATATTTAGATACGATTGGAGCTGGTATGTGGCACTGTCGGTGTGTAATTTATCAGCTTGATGAATTTGAAGACATGAATAAATTACATTAGATAATTAATTAGTAGATTAAATAACCATATGTTTAAATTTTTATACCTTTCTTGCTGTTTTTTTTTTAGTAAATAGTTAATCATATAAAACCAGTTTAAATTATTGTTTTTAGATGTCATCATAAGAAATTCCGAGCTTATCTGCGGTTCCATGGACAAAAGCACCCTCGGCTCAGGGACTAAGACTAGCATTTTCTACATTCTGCTCAGGGATTGGGGTGAGGAGTATGCGGTGAGGAGTATGTGGAGGTGGGCTCTGATTGGAATTTAAATGTTTTATATATTTTGTTGTTTAAATATTATTCTTATTAAGGTATCATAAAATAGACACCTGCTGTTTGTTTATATAAACATTTATATAATAATATAGTATATTTCAAAACCTTATTCAGTGGCGGAAATTAATGTCGCACTTTATTACATAAGGGCATGGTAATGGAAGTGATTTATAACGTCGAGTAGCAATCAAACAGGCAGACGCTCTCTCTCATATACTCAAATACTGTTAAAAAGTGGATAATGGAGTGTCTTGACACTAAGTTCTCTCCGGCTATCCCGATTTACGCGTGATACAGCGTGAAGCTCTATTAAACAATTAGTTAAGGGCGAGTTACACTCATGCCAAGGATTTTTCGAGGTCGAGGAGTAACACAGTTTAATTTGCGGGTGTATGTATTTTATATGAAATGGACTTGTGATATAAGTTTATAATATTTTTTATCTGTGATATCAATGTGTACGTATTTATACATTTTCAAAATAATCGGATTTTCTCTTTGTTTTGCGACAAATTGTTTAGAGAAATAATATTTTAACATAAGGGCAGACAGACAGGCGTACAACAAAGTGATCCTATAACGATCCCATGCAGATTTAGCTTTTTTCTTTTGAGGAACGGAACTCTAAAAATATATTCTTGCAGGCTAGCGCGCATGGCATCCTACTACATGATGAATAGAGGATTCAGTTTCGGCATCATAGACGTCACTCCTGGCAAGAAGCTCATTGAGGCCAAGAACAAACTATTGGAGTCTGGGTAAGAGATTAGTTAATAGAACTTACGAGTACATTATATGTTGAAATTCGGCCAAAAGTTTCGAATATGGCATTATACTTAAATGTAACACATCCAACCGGCTTACCCAAATTACTGCTTTTGTGAGAAGTTCCCCTATTTGGTTGACATAAGTGTAAGTTTGAAGGGGGCTTCGCCGGAAGACGCACTAACGCTCTCCTCCGCTGTCATAGCTCCTCTCTGTGGAGATGGGGTAGTTGATATGTTATGATAGGTAGGTGTCAGGTACCTAATAAAAATAACGAAATAACTTCTACTAGTGCCACTTTCAAAGCACGCTCTAGAAATGAATTTGTGATAGTTCTAGGTAGGTGATAGTTTTAGGTGGGTAGGTTCTAGGTATTTTAGGGAATTGTAGGAAGATTTCGCTGTTATACCTCTCGCTCTTACTTCTACCGCATACTAGTTAACTCTAAGCCTATCTCTGATTGCTCGTTGGTAAATTCGATTGTTATTTTTTTTTCAGATATTCCAAATGTGACGGTTATATCCTGGAAATGGAGAAAGGTACGCTGCAGTGCCAGCCAGGGTGCACTATGGAGGAGTCGCTGGAGGCCGTCATGTTGAGTGAACTGAGTAGCATTAGGTAATATATCTATGTATATGAATATATCATTGTGCAAAATGCTGTTTGTAGAGCGTAAACATTTACTATTTCGATATATTTTAAATAATCTGTAAGTGGAAAAAATAAAGGTTTAAAGTTATAGTGAAATATTGTAATTTTAAAAGACAGACACGAATAATGGGGGTTTAAATTTTAAATTGGGATAGAATAGGGATTTTGGAGATCGTTAGTTCATTTTTACCGCTAGAAAATCATGCGAGCAAAGACGGGAGCGTCGAGTTAGTTTAGGTTTAGATGTACCTGTTTATTTTGTATTTTATAAGGAAATTAGAGATTACTTTGTAATATTACATCTATCTTCTTTACCGGTTGCCTTAAAATCCAATTAATTTCAATATAAGCTTTCTAATTGGGACTAATATATTCTATAACTAGCGACCGGTTCGCGGCTTCGCTCGGTTGATCGATGTTCACAGATTTACTCTAATATAATATGCATGTACTTATATTATTTTTATTTGTGCCTTTGTAAATCACTTATTATCTATAAAATATTTTATCTGGGCGGTAAGTACTCCCTCGTGTTTTCAAAAAATGTGTTTCCCGTATAAATCTAGATCCCGTGGGAATTCTGGGATAAAAATAGCCTAAATGTTGCTCCACAGCCCCTCTATCTTCTAGTGTAAGTTTCATAAAAATCGGTACAAACGGAAAGACAGACAGACAGACAAAAAAATTTAAAATTTTATGTTTTAGTAACTTGTTTATCACAAAAACACACTCCATTTTCACTTATATGTATAGATATTTCAGTATATTTTGTAGAAAATGTTGTTTTATATTATTATATTTAATTTAATTTTATTTGTTTAGGGAGTTGGCAGCTAAAGCTTGTTTCCGTGAACTCCATCCGACCAACGCGCCGCTCATTATGGCTCAAAGCGGCTCCAAAGGTACCTTGTAAAGTTTCATTTGTGTAACTATTATTACATCACAATATGATTAATCGTTTGTCATAAATGTAGAGAAAGTATAAGGATCCGGTTGAATATGCTGGTTGTAGCAGTATATCTTTTCATGTAAGCTAATTTTACGAAATGTGTTTTTCTTTAATTAGAATAAACACATACTTACAATTAGTAGGTACATGTAGAGGCTGTCGTAGAGCAGCGAGACACTGTCAGCGGTCGTGGGTTCGAATCCCAATCCAAATCCTGGTAATACAAAGTTGCATAAATCAAGAAATATCAAAAAATCAGTCCAGTATAACCACAATCAAAATTGAACTTTATTCCTATACACTCAGGGTCCAACATCAACATCTCGCAAATGATCGCGTGCGTGGGGCAGCAGGCGCTCAACGGCAAGCGCGTGCCCAACGGATTCGAGGACCGCTCTCTGCCGCACTTTGAGCGACACTGTGAGTGCTGCTCATTATTCATTTATTCATAGATAACTTAGCGTTAAGTACTGTGTCGGTCTCGATTTATATTATTTTTATTATTTAACTAATCCGATTGAGTGGAAAATGGAGAACGGAGTGTCTTAACACTAGGTTACCTCTGTCTACCCTGCTATATACGGGATACAGCGTGAAGGTATTTTATTTTGATGTTTTAACAACTTTCCATAATTAGGATGCAATGCAATCCAATTTTCATTATACAATACAAATATAATAAGTTAGAAATATTAATGTTTCAATATTGCTTCTATAGTAGCGCAATAGAACAGCGTCTGACTGTACAAGCGATGGAGACATTAATTATTTTTATTTCCCTGCTCTGTCAGGAGTCAAATCGTAGCGTTGGATTCCGCCAATCAACACTCAATATCTGGAGCTTGGGCGGAAAAACGACAGCGGATCTCCACCTTTACTAAGTTATTTATTTTATGTGTATTTTTTTCAGCAAAAATCCCAGCAGCCCGCGGTTTCGTTGAGAACAGCTTCTACTCCGGCCTCACTCCCACCGAGTTCTTCTTCCACACCATGGGAGGACGGGAGGGGCTGGTCGACACCGCTGTCAAGACTGCTGAAACTGGATATCTGCAGAGACGATTGGTTAAGGTTAGTCCTTTTTAGTGTTTTGTAAATATTGTTAAATTTATTAGATACTTTGTTTTGTACTTTAAATTATAAAGCGGTTGATGAACATTTTTATGGAGATGAGTTAAAGTCTACTCACATTTAACACCAGTTTAAAAAATACATGTAACATAAACATATACAGAGCGAAACACGATGATTAAACCTGAACAAGGTAATAAATACAACAAAAGAAAATAATAGCAAAAATGGCAATGGCAAGAAGAGGACATATACTGTTAGTTATAATTTTGTCGTAGATGTAGGGTAGGTACGTAGGGTAGATGAGGACGCGACTGCTCCGCCATGTCTCGGTCGACGGCTTCCGTTTATGAATAGACTGCACACGAATACTGTTAATATAAAATGTATAAATTATATTTTATAATAGTATGTATGTATATATAAGTGTTAAATAAATTGTAATATGAATCATAATAATGTCATACTTAATGTACTATAAATATATATAATTGTTATCTACAGAGTATATAATAAGAATGATGTGGGAAGTGGGATTTGTTGTAGGATTGATTTTTTTTTAATATTTAATATTAAATAGTTTTATGGTTAGCGATAATCAATTAATTTTATAGTTTTGTTTTATAGTGTGTGTGTGTGTGTGTGTGTGTGTGTGTGTGTGTGTTAGGCCATCATATCTTCGTTACAGTAGTTTGGTAGTTTATATAAGATAGATTAGGAAGTGAGTTTATAGCTAAAAGTTTCTACCCCGCGCAGTCGCTGGAGGACCTGGTGCTGCACTACGACATGACGGTGCGCAACGCGCCCGGCGAGGTGGTGCAGTTCCGGTACGGCAGCGACGGCCTGGACCCCAGCTACATGGAGGCCCGCGACCGCCCCGTGGACCTGCTCCGCGTGCTGCGCCACGTGCGCGCCCTCGCCGCGCTCCCCGCCACCAGGTAACGCCAGCAAGCCTTTTGTTCTCAATAGTTTTGTAAAGAAAAGAAGTGAATCGGTGGTGAGCTGCACCAATCCATATTCAACATCCCGAGTTGTCTCTACCTCCTCGTTATTTGGATTAAATCGTGAAATTATAAAAACTAATCACTTTGCCTAATATCCAAAATATGTCAAATATGTGAATAAATGATATACATATAATAATAAAGATGACTTTTATATGAACAGGGAGGAGGAGCCGTTGGACGGCGACGGTATCGTAGTGGCCGCCGAGGAGACACTAGCGCTCGACGATTTCAAAACGTGTCCTGATGAGTTCAAAGCTGAATTGCTGTCAGTATATATATTTTCAAATAAATCCTCCCAGACCCAGATCATTGAACACACTTACAATTGTGTTATTGTCTTATTTAATGTCGCCGCAATATAGTTAGCACGAGTGTGATTAAAGTCCGTGATAGCGGGTTCAAACGTCACTCGTGGGAATGTTTGTATTTATAATTCTAGTCTCTTTAATGAAGGCATTTCTACTGTATAGGAAGTGATGCAGTGGCTTGTATGGATAATTTATTATTTTTGACATTACTTAGTACTAGACTTACATGACTGTACAGACATACTTTCCTTGAGAGTCCAGTCCAAGAAAATAAAGTAACTTAATTCTATAATATTTTTTTAATTAACATTTATCTATTCGCTATATATACGTACACGCGATCCTTGTTCTCGATAGCATTTTCTAGATTATTAGCTATACGCTTAGATATTTTCTCTCCGCTACTTTAACAAGGCTTAGAAAGTTTTAATTATGTGCTAGAATTATATCTTGTTAAATAATTGACATGTTATTCAGATTCTTATGTTAATTTGTATTTCAGGAAATTTCTCAAAACAATAGCCGACAAGGTCCGCCTCCTGCGCGGCAAGTACGCCAGCTGCGGCGCCGTCGCGCTGCAGCTGGAGCGGCTGACCCTCACGCAGCTGGTGCAGTTCATACGGGTCTGCCACGACAAGTACCAGCGCAGCATCATCGAGCCCGGCACCGCCGTGGGGGCGCTGGCGGCTCAGGTCTGTATATATATATATTTTACATAAGTATCTACATATAATTAAATTCATCTATAATTTTTTCACTCCAGAGCATAGGAGAACCCGGTACACAAATGACCCTGAAAACGTTCCACTTCGCCGGCGTCGCCTCAATGAACATAACCCAAGGGGTACCCAGGGTCAAGGAGATTATAAATGCGTCCCGTAATATATCCACGCCCATCATCACTGCTGAGCTCATGGACCCCTACGACCAGGAGTTCGCGAGACGCGTCAAGGGCAGGGTGGAGAAGACCACGTTGGGTGAAGTGAGTTTGATCATATTTCTGGTGATTTTTGTTTATGATTGATATTTGTCTGAACTTTTTTTTTTATAAAGTTGGAATATGAAATCGGAAAAGGTAATTTCTTTTACTTTGTTTAGCAAAATTATGACTACATATTGGATTTGTATATTTTTGTCTTTGATTTTGGTCGCTCTGCTAGTATTTATTTTCAGCTTTCAACCGCTTATGTTAACTAACTAAGGCCCCTCCCCCCGCACAGATAACCACGTACATAGACGAGGTGTACCTCCCGCAGGAGTGCTTCCTGCTGCTGCGCCTGGACGCGGAGCGCATCCGCCTGCTCTGTCTGGAGGTCAACGTGCACAGCGTCGTCTACTCGTGAGTGCTCTTTACTATATAGTATATGTTGGGTTTGTGTCTGCCTGTGTGTGTGTTTGTATTTAATAACAATAATAATAAACCTTTATTATTATTGTTATTAAATACACCCAAGAAAAGATACACCAAAAAAAAAATATAAAAAGAAACCGAAATTGTACAAAAGGCGGCCTCATTGCTTAATAGCAATGTCTGTCAGGCAACCTTAATGCAGATAAAAAAACAAAGTTTTGTATGTATTTGTAAGATTCTAAGCACTTTTCCGCAGTTGGATGTTTCAAACTACTTCCACGTCTGGTTTTGCTTGAATTGTTTGTGCGTCGATGTAATAGCAGAAAATAATGAACTCAATGAATAATTTTTAAAATCTTAATTTTTATATATCATATATAAATAAATATATTTTTGGTATTTGTTATAGATAAAAAAGAAACCCTTTATCTCGCCACCCCCTCCATTCCGGTTTCGACTTTCTTATAAGACACCTTATTAATTTACACAATTATATTCCAGAATATGCACGTCGAAACTAAAACTGAAGTCGTGCAACGTGATAGCCGTATCGGAGTGGGCGGTGAAGGTGTACGCCAGCGGGAGCGGCACCTGGCTCAACATGGCGCTGCAGCAGCTGGCGCGGCAGCTGCCCCTCGTGGTGGTGAAGGGGCTCCCGCGCGTGTCCCGCGCCGTCATCGCCTGCGACGACACCGCGGCTACCGCCAGGTCACACACTGCACTCAGCTCCACTTTCTTTCTTTTTTATATTAGTAATTAATAATTAATAAAATCACAAACTTTTTTCACTTGTTGGCGTGTCTTTGTGAAAAAAAAAGAAGTTTATTGCGAGACTGGCAAGTGGCAAGTGACATGAAAATATGAAATATCTACATAGTAAAATGTCAATGTATAGATTAATGATTCATATACTTAAGTGTATTTAAATATATTATAAAAAATATATTGTGTCACACATTAAACGTCTTTACCGTTAAACGGTAAAGAATCTTAAATATTTATTATCTATAATTCCAGATACAAGTTGTGTGTGGAAGGTGATGGGCTCAGAGACGTGATGGCGACGTACGGAGTCGACGGGACGAAGACGTCTTCAAATAATATATTAGAAGTAATCATATATTAAAACTTATTAGCTGGTTTGGTTTCTCAAAGTACACATTGAGCTTTGACCCCAAATGTGCAATAGGTAGAAAGTAAAGAATGCAAGAGATATATATAACCTTCGAAACTTTAGCTTAGCTTCAGCTTTAGCTTTGAGCGGCGTAGTTCAACGCCGCGCTTTATATGAGCGAGCCAGAGCGAGAAAATTAAAATTAATATAATAATTTACAATCGTGGCGATTGCCTCTCGGTGGATCATTAAATTAAGATTATGATTAGGAGATTCTATGAAAATATTCATTAATTTTCATAAAACCGTTGGAATCTGCACATTTCAAAACTTGCGTGACGGGTGGCGTGACTATGTATCGATCTACATTTTATATGTCATCGCGAAAAGTTAATAATATTTTTTTTATTTGATTAGATGAGCGTGTTTCTTGACCCGACTTATCCTAGTGTAGTTCCTGATATCGCGGTACCCACGCGTCTGCCCCCAGGTGTTCCAAACGCTGGGCATCGAAGCAGCGGCCTCCACCATAATGAGCGAGATCGAGGCGGTGATGGCGGGACACGGCATGGCGGTGGACCGCCGCCACGTGGCGCTGCTGGCGGCGCAGATGTGCGCGCGCGGGGAGGTGCTGGGCATCACCAGGTACGGGCTGGCCAGGATGAAGGAGAGCGTCTTGAATTTGGCCAGTGTAAGTATTTACTTGTACTATACTACTACCTACTACTACCTTTCCGCTTTTAAATTGTCTAATGCCGTTTATAGCAAGGCAGGTAGTGTTTAGTATTTAGAATGTAGATTGGAGCTTTCTTTCACCAATTTTGGAGATAACGAGAATACTTCATTCCGTTGAATGGAAATCGAACCCGCGATCGTCGTGTTTACAATCATGTGGTGTGGCTGCGCCTCGACTGCCTCAAGTCCAATATCATATACACGTCCCGCTATTACTAGTCCACCCCCAAGGATGTAAGTGCGACTTAGTTTCTCCATATTGTAGTATGTACGATACTTAATACCTCCTTTATGCGTTTATTGTTCTCCAATGTAATAGTTTGGTTTAGTATAGTAACAGCTTTATCCTTCTGTGCTAGAGGTAATGAATAGTGAGGTGGGAGGTGGGAGGGGGGAGGGGTGGGCATAACGGGATATGTGTCAATCTGCAAGATATAGCCTCTTTAATTTATATAGTGCATGTCTTACTAGTACTACTACTTTGACCGTTCATTTCCAATACCTGTCCTTATAAAAAATACCCAGGCTCTTACTTCTTTTTTCATGTATGTGTCTTTTATAATATGTAAGAAAACTAAATTGTAATATAATTGTCATAATAATAATAATATATAACATATGTACTAGATATGCCAAAAAATTCTTGTATTTTAAATTTTACATTATTACAGTTTGAAAAAACAGCCGACCATCTGTTCGACGCGGCGTACTACGGACAGCGGGACCGCATCGAGGGGGTCTCCGAGTGCATCATCCTGGGGGTGCCCGCGGGCATCGGCACCGGCGTGCTGCAGCTGCTGCACCACCACCCCCAGCACCCCCAACACTCCCAGGGTGCTAAGCCCAAGTTGTTGTTTGATAACCCTGAGTATCATAGTTCTATATGGGAGTAATAAATATTATAAAAAAAATAATGCTGTTTCATTTTTTATTAATAACAATCAATCCCTAAACTAAGTATGTATTTGATATTATATTTATAATAACAACTAATCTTATTATTCTTACTAACTGTATCAAATTTTTTTTTTTTTTATAATTTTGTGGAATCCATAGTAAGGAAAGAAAAATATTTAAAAAATAACATAAAAAATTAAGAACGCAGCGAATTTTCTACTTTTAATTACTTTTAACAATGTTATATCAAGGAAATTTCTGAATACATCATCTTGGGGTTTTCGTGGGTTTAGCACTAGCCAGGGGCCTGGGGGCCAGTATCATACCATGGTTCCCAACGCCCCCAGAGTTCCAAGTCAAGTGTATATTTAATTCTATATGGGAGTAATTTAGCAATAATTTATTTCAATTTTGTGATATTTTTTCATATTTCGTACATATAATTTTTATAAATGTATGATTAAATTGTATACCGTGAAATTTATAGTAAACTTTTAAGGAACCTGACTTATTATATAATAAGTTAAGTATATAATTACAAATAAATAGGTTTAATGTATATAAATGAAAAAATCTAACAATATTCATATTTTATTATCAACAACACTATTCTAGACCTAAGTCATACTAAATGCGAGATAACAAGCACACCCCATATTTACTACACACTGTTATAACTACTATTCTTTTGTTTGAATTTAATATTTAAAACAAAATAAATAAATAATATCAAATGCAGTTATTTAAAAAATTAGATTTAAACGAATTTTGAATTAATTTCCCGCCATCAAATATTTGCTATATATAATTATAATATATATTAAAATATATAATAATTCAATATCAAAAATTTGTTGCAAATAGCTTCATGATGTATCCCGCATATATAGCAGGATAACAAAAAAAGAACCTAGTGACAAGTCTCTCCGTTTCGTTGAGTGGCGGAACTCAACGCCGCGCTTCGTCTTGTTATCAGAGCGAGGAATTGAAAGAATTGCCTTTTAGCCACAAAACCACAAAATTGAAACATCCACTGGTTTTTTTTTTAAATAAAGTATTAAGCAGCTTTGGCTTTAACCAGCTCAGCCTTATGGTCGTCCAGCTTGGTCCACTTCTCGCTGACTCTCCACAGCCACTGTGCTAGCTCATAGTCTTGAGCTACTTCTGAAGGCTCAGTTCTTTTCATGTCACTGTAAATAATATAATATGTGAAATTTATTGATATTTAGTGGTATTTTTAGTTTGTGTGAGTTTGTGCTGATGTATATGTTGTGTGTGTGTGTGTGTAACAGGGTTATTTTTATATATTTTTTTTTCTAATAAATCTTTATAAAACGCTTACACATAGTAATCCCCGGCGCTCTGCTCCAGATCCGGATCAAGAGCAGCGTGGAGGATGACCTGGACACCATAATGTACTATTACGCCATAGCTAAGTTATAAAAATCCATCAAGTGCAAGTCGAACTCGCGCTCTTAGTGTTCCGTACCAATTTCATAACGTCGGTCAACGGGAAATATAAGTTAATAAAATTAAATTTCGGTAAGCATTAATTTTATATGAAATAAACTAAAAATTTAAGTTTGTAAAAGCTCTTTTCTGTAATGTAAATACAAATTTCCAATTTTCAATTTTCGACTTATTTCCTTCACTTATAATGTAACTCCTTGCCAAATATGACAATTTATATTTATTTATATTCGTTTTGAATCAAATTAATTTATTTTAGCGATCTTCAGAGAAATCTTGACAGAAGGACAGACAGACAGACAGACAGACTGAAAACAAAGTGACCCTAGAACGCAGCAAACCCAAAAAAGACAACAATAACATCAAAAATAACAAAAAATACATAACAGCTGTCTATACTCAATAGTGTCACTAGGTTTTTTTAGTGGGTTCGATCACATTTGGGGGACTCAACACGAATATCTTGAATTCAGGCGAAAAGCGTAGATCGGAATATATTGATACTAGGTACTTACTCGTAGATAGGTGCTTTATATGGGAAATGATGGTAAATTAAAATATAAAAAAATTACCTGCGCTGCAGTTCTGGGTCTCTTCATGACGGGCCAGAATATGGGGTACACGAGGAACCGCGTGATGCTCTTCATCATGGCGAGGTTCCTCGTCAGGTTAGTGTCGGCGAACCCTGGGTCGACCGCTGACACTGACACTCCTGTGCCTGTAGTTATTTTTTTGTTAATTATGGACTTGGAAAAAGTATTATATTTACTTTTCTTATGTTGGCAGAAGTGCTGTAAATTTTCAACGAATAAAAAAATAACTATAGTAAATAATAAAATAAATTGTATTTGTGTTCCAGTCGCATCAAGTGCGAAATTTGAATTTAGTCTGATGTGTAATATTTTTAAGCAGTGATGAAATCTTGCCTTCGCGCAGACTTCGCCCGTTTGTTTTAAATTTAATAAACCGTTCGGCAACCGAACGGTTTATTAAACTTTCCTTCATTATATAATAAAGAGTGTTACTCTAATCACGCTGCAAGTTCTCCACTCTCCCCCCAAACTCGAGACGTTACATTGAGTGACGCTGCACCTTGTCTTACCAGATCGGGGAAATGGAAACAATAGATGAATCCACCCTGGGTGGGTATTTTTAGCTTCACGCTGTATCCCGCATATATCAGGATATGCAGAGGGAACCTTGTGTGAAGACATTCCGTTCCAGCTCGACTATTCTTTACATATACAGGCAAAAAAGACCAGCTCACCCAACATCTGTCTTCCTAACTCCCTCGCAAACAGTACATTCGCCAGCTTGCTCTGATTATACGCGGCTACTGCGTCGTACTTTTTTGAGAAATTTAAGTCTTCCTTATTTATGGCGCCTTTTTGGTGAGCGCTGCACGTCACTACCACTACCCGGCTCGGTGTTGATCGCTTGAAAATTGGTAAATTGTCACAAAATATATATAATCTTTAATATTCGATTATAATTGTTGGGTTAATTTTATATGTTTTATATTTATATTTAGTTTCACGCTGTATCCCGCACATAGTAGGGTAGGCAGAGGGAACCGTTGGTTGAAGAGCCTAGTGTTAAGACATTCCGTTACCCATTTTCCACATTCGAGGCGTTGCGTGTTGGTGGCGGAGCTTAACGCCGCGCTCTGCCTTGTCGCCAGAGCGAAAAAAATTAAAATATTCATTGTCCCCGAGTGGGAATCGAACCCAGAAACCGTCCCGTTTACAGGCAGACACTGTGCCTTAGCGCCACGACGGCCTACAACGTTTAAAGGTTTTAATGTAAGTTAATTATATTATCTGTTATGTAACGGTATAAAAAATGCCGCATACATCCTCATATTAACGCCGCTTTCGTACTGACTGTGGATTTGAATCTCATGAGGTATATTTAAAAAACAAGTCGATTTTGTTACGTAAAATGCAACGTTCTGTTACTCAACACGTTAATTTTCTATTTTGGTTAAAAAAACAGAGAGCTCTTACACTAACTGCTTACTGCGTTTCTTTTTCATGCCGTATCTCCCACGAACAATGATAGGCAGAGAGTACCTAGTGTTCAGACACTCCGTTCCTCAAGCACCGCCCACTTTTCAGACATTGCCTGTTGCTCAACTCGTCACGCTTTGTTTTGTTACCAGACATAAGAAAATTAAAATACATCTAAATTTACTCTATGGTTTCTATACCTTTAAAGTATCCAAAAGTAGTTCAGTCAATAGAAAATGTCCAAAGTGGTTCACACCGAGTTGCGTTTCAAATCCGTCCTTGGTCACACCTTTGGGGGTCTCCATGACCCCCGCGTTGTTTACTAGGATGTCGACGTGGGGCTCTTCTGCTTTCATCCTGGAAATTATTCATATTTCTTTAATATTTGCGTAAAAATGTGTAGTTTTTATATGGATAATAGTAAATTTCAACAACAACAAGAACATTTGGGGTTGACAGTGGCGTAGCGACGGGTAGCCACTGTGCAAGATTTATATATATATGTGTATAGATGTGGATGTAACAAGAGGTCGGTGACAATTGGTGAAACGAAAGAGGTATCGTAGCTGCTACGAGTATATAGGGATAAAGTGTGAAGCCAAAAAAATATTTTTAAGTAAGAACTCTCCCATTGTGCGACGACGGTACCTTATAGTCGACATACTCTTCATTACTTATTAAAATGAATAGCTTTCATATTATTTTTATATACAACAGTACCTAAGTAATTAACACTAAAATTAGCACATCCACTGACCTGGCAACAAAAGCTCGTATGGAGGCGGCGCTCGCGAGGTCGCAGGGCCGACAGTACACGTACTTGTTGTGCGTCTCTAAGACAATTTCGCGACGCACTTCTTCACACCTCTTCATGTTGCGACATGCCATGAATACCTGGTACCAATGGAAGGAAGCGAAAATGGCATTGGGATTGGGATTTAGATTGGGTTTTAGAAAAATTATATTTAGCTTTTGCACAAACAGCAGAATATGCAGAGAGAACCTAGTGTTTAAACACTCCGTCCAATTACGAGATATTTTACCGAGCAATATTTACTTCGTATGAGCAAAGAAAGGAAAATTAAAATAGTTATGAATATATTTAATTAGCACCTCGAGTGGGAATTGAACCTAACACCATTGAGTGTACAGCGAGACACTATCAATGAGCAATTTGACAATTGTATGGAGGTTGATATATTTTAAATATAGACGTCTCGTATGATCTCAACTGATTGAGACGCTTGGACTTGGCCTCAAATAGGTAAAATCGTACCAAATAAATGAATATATATATATATATATATATATATATATATATATATATATATATATATATATATATATATATATATATATATATATATATATATATATATATATATATATATATATATATATATATATATATATATATATATATTGGTTTACTCACCTTAGCACCTCTTTTCGCAAATTCCCACACAGCCTCTTTCCCGATGCCGCTGGTGGCGCCGGTCACTATGACAGTTTTTCCATCAGCTTTAATTTTCTTGTCGAAAGCCACTCCTCCATTCATATCTCTTTAAAATTATTTATATTTATCATATATGCTCTAAATTACCTTGCCTATAATTAAGACATGTTTTCAGATATACAAAAAAAAATATATATAATAAAAATATTTAGTAAAAAAATTTAGTAAATAGTTAAAAAATATATATATAATTTATAGAATCAAATTTCCAGGTTACCAGGAGATTGCAGGTTTTGCACTATCGTGGTTCAGTTCTGTTAGGTATAGAGATATCTTACTAAAACGATGCGAGTTCAAATTCAAATTCGATATACCTCACACTATAATTTTAATCTATTTTGGTTATAAAGTACGTTTTTGTCTTACACTAGCCAATGTAGAATATGTATGATATTAAAGTATCGTTAAAAAAAAGACATAACTGTCTTAAAGGAGCACGATTGAAATGCGCATTGACTGTTAGAGCCTCTCTCTCTCTCTATACATATCCATAGTTAAAATGACAAAATATAGACAGGCGTTCTCGCTGTTACTTGTAAAGCCAGTTACTATAAATTACTTTTAAAATTAATTCTTGTTACTACGTTGGTTCAAATAGTTGTTATCGTTAAATTATTTTATTAACCTAATTAATAGAATATTTGTTTTCCATGGAACTGTACGTTCTGCGTTACAGGTACAGGCGTTACAGGTACTGACCTGTAACGCGTTTTAAGCTACCATAGATAAAATATTCAACATATTAGTTTCGGACGACAAGACTGATTCAAAAATTGTGTAAGGTCTTCGCGTGGATATTTTAGACGAGCCTTCTTTTATAAGCTCTATTGATCGTGTTATGTTGCTACTGGAAGGTTATCCTGTTCACGTATGCTTTCTAATGGTTGGTATGATGACGTGAGGGGTACTCTACACCCTACCAAATAGGCTGCCTCCTTAAAGCAAGACTTTTTGGTGGCTCATTCCTTTATCTATAGGTATCTATTAGAAAGACATTTTTATAGAGAATATTAATAAATAAATAAATTACTATAAGGAAAGTAACTTACTTAACAATACATATGATCCCGGCTCCGGCCGCCACGCCCGTCAGCAGGGTGACGGGTATGTTGGGCACCCACATACTGAGGAAATAAAATATCAAAACAATATGCGCCTATAGTAATGGTTAGGAGTACTGTCAGGAGAGTAGATTGTTGGAAATTGACTTACTATCTTTTCATTAAATTTATATATGGTATAACTTGTTAGCTTTTGTTTTATGCTATTTGTAACTTTAAAAAAGTCCAAACCTTAAATTCATATAACAATATGTTATGTAAATAATTTTTTGTTCTTGTTATCTTTATCAAGATAATGCCTAAAACAGTGAAATATGAAACATATTGCGACTTTTTTTTTTCATTTCTCAGCGATAATTGACGGAAAAAGTAATAAAAAAAAACATTTTATAATTTTTAATAACTTTATTTTAAAGTGTATGGCTAATCTCATTGTTTACAGTGCTAACTAAATACTGGAAACTATTAGTAATTTAAGAACGTATGAAATATGTGAGAATACATTTGTATTGTGTGAGAGTGTATTTTACATTTAGACACAGGTGCTTTTATTTTAATAGTAGAATTTGTTTTATAAATTAAAAAGTGTGTGTGTTTTTATCCAAAAGCACATATTACAGGAACTGGAATGCAACTGCACTGCACGTATACTCACATATTTCTGGCTAAAGCTTAGTTTTCAGTCGGGTGGGGGAAGATTTAAAAGCATTTACATAATCTGTGAAAAGCCCATGTTTACGACAACAAAGTAGGTATCTACTGATTTATATAAAAATATATTTTTATTATGTATTTGGCATAATAATTATGTTATTTAGGTTAGTTATTTCGTTTTAGTTAGGTGTTCATAAAATATATTAAAATACAAAAAAGTACATATATTTATTAGTATATAATAGTAAAAATGTAAATAATAAATAATTTCGAAGTTTCAATATTGTTTTGTGATGGAAAACCTCTTTTAGCAACAAAATGTTTTTCATGATAAGGCTGTGTAAAGTAATACCATTCGATTTTTGACCAAAGTAAATGTCCAATATAATACTATAAAGAGATTAAGCCATATTATAAAGGCACTAAACAAGTGAATTA
Source organism: Dione juno (assembly GCA_037127375.1). Taxonomy (NCBI): domain Eukaryota; kingdom Metazoa; phylum Arthropoda; class Insecta; order Lepidoptera; family Nymphalidae; genus Dione; species Dione juno. The sequence goes on from JAXRJS010000067.1 coordinate 9,550,698, forward strand.
ATGAATAAAGTATTTATAAATTGTAAGAAATATTCTCTGTACATCCATAATGATATTGTTTTATACAAAGGTGGTTAATCGTTAAAACTAAAATCATAGAACAAAAGAGATAGTCCTAGTCTTAGTAAATATGATATATATGTACAGATATAAAAGATGAAATATTGTAGGTTCTACCGAGTATTCTTTCTTAATTAATTCTATATATTTGTGACAATATGCTTAGTTTCATATGATTTTAACAAATTCACACATTTAAATTAAAAGCAATATGATCAACATTCCTGTATTAATAATTTTGAAAACTAGATAATTATTTTTTTTTTGACTTACCACAAATTAAAAAGCTTTAAATCAGGTAGCTTTTATTTTAAGGTGTGACTAGTAATATCTAATGATATATTATTTATAAGACTGTCTATTTCACTGTCTTTAAATAAATTTAAAAAATTTATGTAATTTATGTAAATTAATATAAATATTAAACTTTGTAAATAAAAATATCACATGTGTAGGTCATGTACAGTCACATTTTAGTTTTGACTAGAAGCCACCTTAAACTTTTTAGTTAATGTAAATTTTGTTAATTTTCTTACTTTAGCAGATAAAATATCTATCTTTATAAAAAAATAGTAAATAAGTAACAGATGTAAAAAAATTATATAAATGTTTTAATATTAAAAAAAAGTTTATTGTGTTGGTAACTTTGTATTACAAGTACATCACAACCAGGTTAAACAGAATAATAAATTAATAAAAAAGTATTGATAGCGAAAATTTAAGCAATCATTAGCTTTAGAAATTAAAAAATAAAAAAAACTGAACAGAAAAAAAATTTAAAGAAGCTTGAAACAAATTAGTTCTGAAACTTTTTCATATTTGATAAAAGGTTTATTAATATATTATTTGACATTTAATTTTTCATTATAATTTAACTGCAATAACAAAATTATAGCTCATTTTCTTCTTTTTAAAAAGCATATTCAGGTACTGGGTATTATATAAAACATGAGTATTCTATTACGCCTTAAAATCATGTTCTAACAATCATTTGTTATACAATGAATGTAAATTTTATATATATCAGTTACAATATTGATTATTTACATACATTTATGATAGTTTTAATTGCTCCCTTAAGTTAAAATCTATGAGATTTGTGTTAAATTCTAAATCTAATTCTATGGTGATTAATAAAATTGTGTTATTATGATTGTTTTAAATATAAGTAGTGTGACTTTTCTTTTTCATTTTTATATATTTAAATTTCCTATTATATTATAGCCAAACTCATGCCATTTAGTGTATTAATTGATATTAAATGAATATCAATCACACACAATTTAACATCTTTCATACAAAATTACATATTATAATTGTCCAAATAAATAATATTTTTTGTTTTTTTATTAAAATCATTTATATATTTTAAACAACTATTGGACTCCAATAGGAGAACTGATATGTTGCTACGCTTTATTAAAATTGAAGAAAATGTACTAATATAATTATATTATTATGTATGTATATATAAAAAGGAGAAGATAATGTTTGTGATCTACAATGTGTGTAAAATAGTGTGATACAAAAAGACAGTGATCTAAATACATTTACGACTAATAAAGCGTTAGTTTATTGTTTTATATTATTGAGCTTCCTTTTACTTTATATATAAACTATTTATGCTGGATTATATTACAAGGATGGAGCTGTAGATTCCTAAATTGCATTTGAAGTGAATTATTATTTATATTTTGCATCTAATCACAAAATCTAGTTGCTAAACTAAACAAATATGGATATGGTTATAGCTTGACTAGTTGTAACACAGTGGATTAGTTACATTAAAGATTAGCTTGTTTTAGTATTAAGTATAGTAGTGCTTTTTGATTTGGAATTTTCATTTGATGATAAAGGCCGAGCTATACCAATTTTAACTATTCCTTTTGGAGATCCTTTTAATGCTTGAACTGCTTGGTCTAATGTAGCATTTTTAATGATAGCTCCATTAACTGATACAATTTTGTCACCTGGTGATATTTCACCATTTTTCTCAGCAACACCTCCTGGTACCAAGCTCCTTACAACTATAACGGTGCCGTTGGGATCTATAGGGTCTTGATAATCAAGAATTGAGAAACCAAGACCCTGGTCTCCTTTAACTAGTTCCACAATATCTTCCTTACTTTGCCACATGGCTAAGCCAGATACACACTCTAAGGACTTTGACTTTTTCGAGTGCCCAGACTGATTTGTCAGTGTTGCCGTACTTGATGTATTTATTGATGTATCTGATTGAGCTTTGACTAATGTGGTAAGATTGTTAAGACTACCTGATATAATTTTACGAGCTTCAAACCCTTCTCTATCCTGAGCTAAGTTTATAACAGGTCTTGGACCACCATCAGTGCTGCTTCTTGCACACACTAATCTCACACGGTTTGGCAGCTGTTTCAATATATTTACAACTTCTGTGTGGGTCAATCCATGTAACCTATATTCGTTCACTTCTAATAACTCATCTCCAGCAATCAGTGCACCCTGCTGCCCCACCGGACCCTCAGGCAGCACAGATCTGATATAATGATGTGGCCTAACTTCTTGTCCTCCTTCTACGTCAACAGTTCCTTCTAAACTTATTCCTAAGCCTGAAAGCTTATGAACTTCAGCTACTATTATTTCCTTGTCTGATCCTATTTCTGATTCCCATTTCTTTCGAATTTCTTCTTCATTTATAGCTAATATTGCATCAAATCTCTTATCTAGTTCTTCTTGAGAAGGTTCATTCAACTCATTTTCTCCTACTTCTAAAACACTTGAATCTATTGTAGTATTAGATTCAGGCTCAGGTTCAATTTCGACAGTACTGTTATCAGCTTGGGAAGGCACTGGGAACCATGTGAGGGTAGTTGCTGATGGGGAGGGTGAAGTTGGTCTGTCCTCATTAAATATGGCTAGCTGCAGATGCTCAAATTTAGGACCCCTTAAATATCTTTCTAAAACTAAATGAACTGATATACTAGTGTTTCTGAGTATTTCTACAGCCTGAGGGTTGCTTTTGTCAGTCAAAGACACGCCATCTACTTCTATTATTCTATCATTTATCTTAATTTTCCCACTTTGCTCAGCACTACTGCCTTCAATTATACTCTTTACAAATATACCAGACAATTCTTCCTTTTCGCACACATATCCTGCCACAGTAATACCTAAACCATACACATTTTTATTTAAATCTACATGCACTATCTCTACTTCAGGTAAAGCAGGTATTTCAACAGGTACAGTAATTGTTATAGTAGGAGATAAAGAGTCAGCTACGATTGGATGATCAGGAATTTGTTGGGGGTTTTCACCAATAACACTGACAGCTGCCACTAAGTTTTCAACATCTCCATTTTGTCCATTAATGTATTCACTATAACACTGAGATAAGTCATACACAGCACCGTAGCCAGCCTCAATGAGGTGGCGGTCGAGGAGTTCCGGGTCGGCGAGTAACTTAGTGGGCACTAAGGCCGTGCCAGGGATAGGAGCACGGAGAGCGGCAGCCGGGTCAGCTGGTCTCGCAACAAGCAAGCGTACGGTAGGCCCCGCTTGCCGCAGTACAGCCGCAACTTGTTCAGACGTAAATCCTCGAAGGTTGACCGATCCTACTTGCAGCACGTGATCCCCGCTCTGCAGCCGGCCATCCTTGTCGGCTATTCCTCCCGGTAGTACGTACTTTATTACCACGCCCGTGCTTCTGCCGCCGACTAAATTAAATCCTAGGCCATTCCCGTCATTTGTAAGTTCAACCACTTCTACTTGCGCCCACTCCGTACTCAGCACCATCGTCTTCCTAACCATCGGAGCCTCGAGACGTTACGTGATGCGCACGACGAGGTTATGACCGCCCAATAAATACATCTCGAACGAAAGCAAGCGAAATACGTTTATTTTAATTGCTAAGCACGATTTTAAAATATAAACGTTTGCGACCGTTATTGAGAAAATCTTGTAATTTATATATAAAAATGACATTTACATACTTGCTGAATTGGAGACAGCGAGAATGTGGCCAGCTCCCTTCAGGTTTGCCTGATGAATAATATTTATGCTACTGTCAAAATATATTTCAATTTATAATTATCTAAGAATTACCAAAATAAATAAGTTCCATAGTTTAGAATACATAAATTTGTAATATTTCAGTCCATTTCAATTTACTTGAAGTAGTTGTAATAATTGTATACTGTCAGGGAGACCATACACTTTATTTTAAATGTTTCTACAAACGTAGCACAGATGTCGTTCATCGAGATATAGATTTTTCTATTTGGAAACTGATTTTACTTTATTTTATCCAATCACCACAAGATGTCACTGTCGATGTTCCAGATCCAGTGCTTACAAAAGCTTTATTATTGTGAGATATAATAAAATATATTATTTGAAACATTCATACTATATTTGTTGTTAATAAATTGCTACATATTTTATTACATAAAATGGTTTTTTTTAGGAAAGATGAATGCTGTGGGGATATTGTGTAAGTACTCCTTGGAGAATATACGGATTCCGCAAAAAAAAAAAAAACACCGAATAGTAGGTACTAACGAGGATGGCACAGTGAGAATGAAGAAAAATGTGCTCAAGTGTAAAAAAGATATATGACGCAAAAGTAAGTGAGGTACAGGGAGATTTCGGTTGATCTTCGAAAACACAGTGTCGAAGAGGTCAAGTAAAAAATATGAGGAGCCTGTATGAATAGGTTAATTATAGTGGACGAGGCGAAAAAAGTATGTTGGTATCGGAACGTTTAGCGTTCCCTTCTCTCTAGCTACCCCACTAGAGATATAACCTGACGCTAAGAAAGAAATTAGTGGGATTTTTTTACGAAATAAAGGAGATAAATTGGAACACAAAATATGAGATGCATAAATTGTTGGTGATATTTTTTTAACTTCGCGAAAGAGTAATGAAATTTTTTATATAAAATAGGTTTATTTTTCCCTTAACAAGGACTTTTTCTTATTTCCACTGCAAAATGAAAATGAGAGACGGTAATGAGCGGAGTGAGCTGAACGGAAAATAGGAAATGAATAAATGATTTTGAATTTCAACAAAAAACACGTGCAGTTGTTGTCTTGAACTGGTTGCTCGCGACAAGTAGAGTTTAGTTATGTTTGCACATTCGAGAAAAAACATTTAAAGGGGAATATATATAGGCTATTCTATAATTTGTTTTATTATATATTAATAAATCCGTTTTAAACCAGCCAGCAAGGACTCATTCGACCCGCACCGCTTACCTCTCTTTGTGAGGTTTACGCTACTATGTAAATTGTTATTGCTAGTTGAAAAGACTCCGTAATGACTCCGCTCTATTCTCTTTCTGCTTTCTAGCCTTGGTCCTTTCCGCCCAACGATTTGTTGGTGGTTGGGGGATACAAGTATGTGGTTTACTCTTTCGAGTTCAACGTAGTTGTTGACCGTTTGGCCCCCGGTAACAGACAGCTGATTAATTTAAGTTTTTTGTTCTAGCCTCACGCTGTATCCCGCACATTGCAGGTTAGGCAATAGGAAGCTATCGTTAAGATACTCTATACTATATTCATCATCAAAGTTCGTCATTAAAGAAAATTAATCGTTCTCCCGGGTGGGAATCGAACCCACAAACCGTTGCGTTTATAGTTTAGATATATATTTATCTATTTAGAATAACTTTTACCGAAGAAATTATCTCAATAAAAAAGTTATAATAATTCAATCATTTTATTAGATTACACATAAACCATGCAACGCTCCATACAAAAATACATATAAGTATATTATATTAAGTTAGCATGTCAAGTGTAATCGCTGCGATATATGTATATGTAGGTACAAATGATTTCTTAGAGGCAACCACTAAAAATACAGGACAAGAAATAAGAAAAGTCAGTAAGGTGAACATTTTTCTACATTTAATACTTTACTAATCTAATTACAAAGTGACGCTGTGTCAGCATTTTTTTAAAACAATATAATACATTTGGTAATAGGTACATTCATAATAGTTAAGTAGTAAGGTACATACCTACCTACAAACATAAAAGTGTATGTAGGTAGGTATACACACAGTGCAAATAGCAATAGGTAGGTATAGCTATAGATAACAATATGGGACACCCCTATAATCTATATATCTACCTAGATAAAAAAATATTTAAAAACATCACGCCATTTTCCGCATATTTTCAGATGTAAAGAGGTCATTTGTCCACACATTCCGACCATCCTTAGCGATATTGCGTGTTGGGTATCGGAACCCAACGAAGCGCGCTTCGTCTTGTTAACATTGCGAAAAGATAAAATAACTTCAACCCTAACCCCCGAGTGGGAATCGAACCCACAAACCGTCGCGTTTTCAGGCAGACGCTGTGCCGCTGCACCACGACGGCATCATTTACGTAGATAAGTAATTTACTATATAGGTAGGTAAATTTTTGGGACAGGTACCTACAGTAAATTAACTAAATTTTAACTTTATTATAATGAATTGAATTCGCCGAGTAGATTTTCCAATTAGGTGAAGCTTCATAAAAGTTGATCTACAAAGTAAAAAGAAGCGAATAATTAACAAACTTATAATTAACTGTATAAAATTATTATGATATGAAAAAGGTTTACTGTTTGTTGAAGGTCAGATCTATAGTTATATCGTTTCTAGAATTTTAGTTGAGCAAAATTCAATCCGTCAATGTGACGAGATATATATATATATATATATATATATATATATATATATATATATATATATATATATATATATATATATATACATATATATATATATATATATATATATATATATATATATATATATATATATATATATATATATATATATATATATTGATTTATTTATGCACATAGCAGGGTAGGCAGAGGGAACCGTAGGTTGAAGGAACCTAAAGTTAAGACACTCCATTCACCACTTTCCGCCATTAGAGGCATTGCGTGTTGAGTGGCGGAACTGAACGCCTCGCTTTGCCTTCTTGCTAGAGTAAACAAATTGGAAATAATTCATTCTCCCCGAGTGGGAATCGAACCCACAAACCGTCGCGGTTTCAGGCAGACGCCGTGCCTCAGTACCACGACGGTCATCATGTCACGATATACCTATGGGAAAAAGAAAACGAAGGAGCTTGATCGATACAATTAAAGAATGCCTTCACATATATCTAGGTAAAAGAGATCCATTGGATATACAGAATTCCTTTATAGCAAATTAAGTGCGTATATATCTTAGTAATAAATCATAATTTACACTTTGTTCCTCGCTTTGCGCCTTTCGAGACATTGCAAATTGAGTGGCGGAACTCAATGCCGCACTGTCTTTCTCAATGTCTTCTTACCAGAGAGAATAAAAAGAAAATACTTCATTCTCCCCGAGTATAAATTTTCTATTATTAATTTTGACAAAATATTCTTCACTTCCAGTTGTCAAATGTTATTTATTTTGTTGCTAGAATCTCTGTAGGTTGTATAAAGTAAGATTAGGTACCTAATCCTAAGAATAATAATTTGGTAAGAGAGAAGACTCTTTCTTTCTTCTTTCTTTACTATACGAATAAAACTTAAAGTTATGTTTAAGTATGAAGTTAAAACATATAAAACCAGTACCTATAACATATAGAGTTTACATATCTATTAATTAAGCTAGAGGTATTAATTAAACCTACGATTTATGGCCATACTTAAGTACCAATATACGTTATCTAGTCGTTACATATGTGAATTTTAAAATTGCAATCAGAATATTGACTTACCTACTATCTACATATAAGTTTACAAAGAAAGCTTAAAAATGGGACAGACCTAGCTCCATAGCTAGGTTATATTTAACATATGACTTTAATTTTAAGATTCACGCTTAATCCCGTAAACTTTTATTAGTAATTTTACCAACCAGGATAGGCTTCTCTGCTTTCAGCTTGAATCCAAGTCCTTTTCTGTACAATGGTGGAGCTAAACGCCGCCTTTGTGTTGCCAGAGCTGAAAAATATAAACAATTCATTCCCCATAGTAGACTTCGAGCCCGTAACGATCGCATTTACGGTCACACGCTGTCGCACTGAGCTAGAGAGCCCTAGCGTATATACCTAGCATACAATAAAAATGCCGATAAAACTCGCAAAACTTAAATATATCAGGTGTATAGGTAAGTAGGTAATATAAAAGTGAAGGGTTATGAGATTTACATAAATACATCTATAAATATTTGAAAGGTGTACAAGTCAGCACGGATGGGGGCGGCATCGACGGGCTCGGCCCAGAAATCAGTTATAAAGCCTCCGCCGTAAATCTCCCCTATTTAGGTGAAGGGGCGCGATGATATATTAAGCATACATTTATATTACAGTTTTTTTTTTTATTTGAATTAGCATTTTCGTATTAAATTTATATTTAATAACAAAAGTAAAAAAACCAGAATATATATATATATATATATATATATATATATATATATATATATATATATATATATATATATATATATATATATATATATATATATATATATATATATATATATATATATATATATATATATATATATATATATATATATATATATATATATGTATAAAAGATCTTCCTAAAAGTTTGTTTTCACTCCTATTTAATTGTATTATTTAACATGCTATTTTATAAATATGTATATATTTAAAGATAATAGCTCAACCTACTATATCTAGGTATATGATATAATTAGACTAAAATAATCGCATTAGGTTCTGATTGAACAGCTGTAGGTCGATAAATAACATAATAAGTAAGTAGATAGCAAAAAATATAAAAACATTACATGTTATAAAGTTAATTACAATTTATGTAATAAGTTTATACTTACTACTAGATATTTATATATCTACCAATCACCTATTACCTACCTATTACTTAAAAATTATAATAAATAAAGTGTTTTTACTTAAAGCTTGATTCTTAAGGTATTAATTGTAGGGTATTAAATTAAACATAATTTAAAACTATAATATAGGTACTGATAAAATATAAATTATAGTATAGATAAGGTTTCTAGTATATATATATATATATATATATATATATATATATATATATATATATATATATATATATATATATATATATATATATATATATATATATATATATATTATACACATTATATATATATATATATATATAATATATAAGTGCAGAGTCCAGATGGGTATATAATTAACAATAATTAACAACATTAAAATTTACTATTAGATAGTAATGTCTCTACAAAAAAGTTGGCACCTACTATAGGTACCTATATGGAACTATTGCTTTAATGCATTCAATAATTACAAATTTCTTTCCACTTAACTTAAAGTTTAAAAAAATTGTTTATATCTAATTCTAACATATAAATACAAATATTTTAATACACCAAAATTTTTATAATTTGAAAAATAATTTCAGATATAATACAATGAGAGTATGCTGCTTAACTATATACAATATTACATCTATCTAAATTTTTATATACGTTTCATATATATACAATGATTATAATAATAAACAGAAACACAAGTCACAGTGTTCGAACGCCTCGGGTCCATTGGGCTCGCGAGAATTAGAGACCCAAAAATTGCATATTGCAGTTTAAAGAGTATTCTGGGTCCTCGTAATTCTGGGTTAAATAAAAAAAAAACTGACAATATAACTATATACAGAAAGTTTAAGCACAATAACAATAATATAAACACTGATATACCGTCATATTTGAACTAAAATCCAACTTAGGTTGTTACTTTTAAGATTTTGTCTTAAAAAAAATAGTTTTTAATATATTTAAGTCAATAAGGATTCAAAACTAAAGAATATGAGCCCATTCTGTTTATTATGCTTATTAATGAAAGTAGAAAATTATATAGAGTTCTGAAAGAAATTAAAATTACGAAGATAGTGAAATTACCAATACTGAAGAATTTAGAAAACCGATTCAAATCCATTTTACATTCACACAAAACGTCGATATATTCATCTTATTATAAATAACTAATTATGTTATTTATAATAAGTTATAGTGTGATATTGAACAAGATGAAAATATTGATTTATCACAAAAACCAAAGTCGCATAAATTTAAGTAGAGACACCTCTACATTACTCAATTTCGGTGTTATTCTTGATTGCATTTATTTTTTAATGGACTCTTTAATATTATGAAACAAATTAATTTAGCATATGAGTTTATGGTTGTATTATCACAGCACAAGTTTTGTAGTATCAAGTATGTACCTAACACACGGCCTAGTCCTTAATAATACCTACAACAAGGGTCACTAAGTTAGACGTAGACCAGTTTAATTAGGTTCTGTTAGAACTTTCCACCTTGCAATTACGAACAAAGCACACAATAGAAACAATACATATTATTATACCAATAAGCTTTCAAAGCTGTCAACCGTTCAATGAGCGTCCACGTCGAACATTAGCAGCTGGCAATTAGGCGACACGACCGCCCCCCACCACGCGACGCGGCACACTGCCGCAGCCGGCGGCGGGAGGCGGGCGGGGCGGGCGGCGCGGCGACGGCCAATGGCGGGGCGACGTGGGGCGGGCGGAGCGGCGGGCGCGGTTGCCGGGGGCGGGGCGGGCGGGGCGTGGCGCGGCCGCGCGGCCGGGGCGCCGTCACTCTCGCTCTAGAGCCACTAGAGGTAGTGCCGTCGAGTGGCGTCGAGTGCACCGGTCGGATGTCCGCGGAGGGCGGCGGCTACTCGCCGTGTCCGGCGGAGGCGCTGCCGGAGCTGAGCGCGGTGGAGCTGGCGATGAGCTTATCGCCCAAGTCCGCGCTGCTGCAGCAGAACCTTTCGCAGCTGCAGCTCCAGCACTCTACGCCCTTTTCGGTCACCGACATCCTGTCCCCCATCGAGGAGTACCGGAAGCTCGAGCTGAACAACCCGCCGTCCCCGTACAGGTGCGTGGATCGATAGGGGGGCGCCACCCTCCCGGCGCGGTGTTAGTGCTCGCGAGGATATACTTTGACGTTTCGTGCAGGTATGTTGTCATCGGTCAATGAGTGAGGTCAACGATGTGCTCGGTCTTCGCGTGGACTTGGACGGTTTTATTTTCGCGTTGCGTGCCATCGATCCGTTTACACTTGTAATATTATACGCGATGAGTGGCGGCCGGCCCGGGGAGCCTTGAGCGACGTCATGCCTCTCGAAGCCTACGTGCATATGTATGTATGTACCATTAGACGCGGCGAGCTAATTTGGTGTTTAAATTACGCGATAAATTAATATTTTTAAATAAATTTACATTTTATTTAAATAAAAGGTGGTGAAGTGTTAAAGTGATTTTCAAATAGTCGGCTATTTGAATAAAAGCGGTGACGCGACGGTCCAAATAATGTTTACAATATTTATCTCATTCAAACAATAAATTTATAATAACTTTAAATTTATAAATACATAGTATTTTTTTAAATATTGAAAATTTAAACTTGCCAAATCTAAATAAAAATTGAAATATTTTTATTTTATTGAAATATTTTAATAAAAATAAAGTCAATAAATATAATTTACATTTTTAGTGAATTATATTTAAATTAAAGCCGTTATTTTAAAATTCTACTGTGATACAATATACTTACAAATACTTTCCCAAACGTAAACTGTACCTCACTACATAGATTTAAAGTGTTGCAATGAAAAAATTATTACAATATTATATAAATTAAAACTTTTTACTTTTTTTAAAATTTATTTTATAAACATGCGACGGTATCAATTGTGAATGTTATAAAAAAAGCATAAGGTTCCAAATTTAACCTAACATAAAATTTTATGTGCTTTACGCTACACATTTATACAAGCGTTTTATTATGTCTACTCATGCGAAGATTTATATAGATAGATATAGATATATAGATAGATAAAAATTTATATTTATATATATTACTTATTTTCGAAGTTTATTTAGATAAACCGCAATACTCTTTAAAAGTAGAAAACGGTATAGTAAAAAATAGAGAAAACGTTAAATAATTACGAACCTATTTTGTATGAAACTCATTTACCAGATTAATCGCGTATATTTTTGGATTGTATCTACATTTATTGGAAATCCGACGTTTTAAACACAGCGTCGGCTTGTGCGTGCGTGATTTGAAAAAAAAAACATGGGATGGGAGTGGCTAGGAGATAAGAATGTTGGAATTAGACTGTTAAGTATATCATTTTGGTTTATACCTAAGCTTTATGTTGTTATTGCAAAAAAAAAAACAATATTATTATTATTTGATAATTTTCCGTGACTTACTTACCTACCTACCGACTCTGAGTGAATTATAAAATTAAGTGCACTGAGCACTTATACAAAAAGACAGCATTAACTACGGAGCGGCTAACAATTTGGAAGCGAACTTTTACTTTTAAAGGACGAAATAGCGGGATTCAACTTATGAAAATTATTATTATTAAATAGATTAAAGCAGATTCTTTGTTAATATTTATGAAATATCTCTAAAAGCTTATTCAAATTGGTAATAATAATAATGTTCGTTTGTATAAGTTTACATTTATAAATATCAATCAATTTGGTTTTAATATACCTATACAGTTATGTACACTGCATCTCTACTACGCCATGTTCCGTGTTGGTGTCCTAAGGGATCAAACCTTTTGGTTGTTTCTTGACTTAAAGACAAGTTAAACAATGATTTCGGATAAATAATTTATAATGTTACACAATTTTTCCAAATAATGTGATCAAATTATAATATGTATAGTTTTATTGATAATTTTGGACTAGGTATGGTAGTAAATTATAAGCTTTCTAAGCCATTCGGTCCGTACTCTATTCTCTTTTAGCTTTTACTTTAATAAAATTTTGAAATTTAGTCCAAATAATTAAAAATAGTTGCGCTCCTGGATGGTATCGAATCAAGAACAGCCGCATACCTTATACAAATATTAACTGCTCTACGACGGCAAACGGTTTATCATATTTTTTTTATTATTTTTGAATAAATTTAAAAAGTAATATCACGTTATATCCTGCATACAGCAGTGTAGGCAAAAGGGGCTAAGTGATAAGACACTCCGTTTTGTACTTTAAAATTCTGCCCAATTTTCGAGAAATTGCGTGTTGAGTTATAGAATTCAACTATACCAAGGCGAGGAAATGATAATTAATAATTCACTTTCGAGAGTGGGTATCGAACCCACAACCGTCGCATTTACTGTCCAACACTATGCCACTGCGCCGCGACGGCAGTTTCTAATAAACGTGTCTAATTTACACAATTATTGTGAATTAGTAATAGAAATAAAAAGAATAGAGATTATTTCCTATACCAATGCACTTTAATAATTATAGGTTCATGGTAATATTGCTCCTTAAACATTTATTGAGCTTTACTTTTTTTATTTACATATAAGACTTATTTTAAAAGCTTTTAGTAGAAACTTTTTAGTTCATCGTCATAATTTGATTATATACCTATTAATTGTTTTTGTCTATGGAGTCGTGACGTTAAATCTTTCTCTACATTATTAGATACATGTTTGGTTTCTTTTCTCTGCTTAAATTAGGCTTACAGCTAAGATTATTTTAATTTCACACATGTCCCGGATATAGCACAGTATAGAGAGGGAACCTAGTGTTAAGATAATTTCTTCTTCAAAATCTTTTTACGTCTGTACTAAAGATAATAAAAATATAAAGTAGGTAATTACTTCGTAGTTTTCATACTTTCACAATTTACTGTGGAGAGAGCTTATTTTTAGTGAAATATTGTTAAATATGTTGAATCTATAAGTTACACAAATTAGTAGTTCTACTATAGATCATGTGCGTGTTTCGTTTAGTTTCGTTTGTATTAAAATTTAAATCAAAATTCAAAACGCTTCACTAACGTATGCTATTGATTGGCGTTATACTTTTAGTATTTAAATAAAAATAATAGCATTGTCTTAAAGATACTATTTATTAATTTTATATATTATTGGAGGTAGGTAATCGACTTAGCGATAAGATACTAATATTTGGATCTAGGTATTTATGTTAGTTTTGTCCATCATGACGCAGTAGCCTGAATATAAATGAAATAGATATAGGTTCGATGCCCACTCGGGGAAATTAATCACTTACCGCAACTCAACACGCAATATTTCAAATTCGGATGGAATCCAAAAAAAAAACAGGTAATGCTTAAAGCTAAAATATTTGTTTTAAGTAAAGTAAGAGTATACAACTTGTACTAACGTAAACGGTTTATAAAATGATTATAATGTTGACAGAAGTGTGTTATGTATCGCGTATCCTGTTCAAAGTATATGAGGAGAGACATGTGATGTCATTTGATGACGGCTATTCTTAGAGCGAATCTAAGTTTGAGTTAAGTAATAGGTACGGTACTGATTAAATACAAGGAAAACTATTTAATTGATTTATCTATCTTTTTCTAGTTAAATATCTATTTGAAGTATGTAAATTGTTAATGTTAAATCGGCTATTACGGTTTCAGTTTGAAAGCATTCATTTTAAATAAACAACGCTAGAATAATTACTTATTTATTTAACTTAATATTTTAACTCACGATGTAAATAATAAATTAAAGCTAAGCTTGGCTTAGTTTTTACGAATAATGTCATTATTATTAAATAACTCTGTCATTGGATATGACTTACGACATAATAATAAATCTAAATGAAATATTAATAATAGAACAAGGACTTTTCACATGGAAATTTAGAATTTGTATGAAAAATTATAATAGAAAATACATTATTGTCAATATAATAATATCTATTAATAATAATAGCTTCACGCTGTATCCCGCACATGGCAGGGCAGGCAGAGGGAACCGTAGGAGCCTAGTGTTAAATCACTCTGTTCCCCGCCTTTTGTGGCATTGCCTGTTAAGTGGCGGTATTGTCAATTTAACGGAATATTTTTGCTTCACGTCTCCACATATCAAAGGAGAAAATCTAGTGGCAGCATCCGATGTCGTGCGTCCCCTTATCGTATCTGTTGACTTTATACTGCACCTCGATGGCTTCCAATTAATAACATTATCATAATAATTTTATACCAACCACAACTATGGTTTTACGGGTGACTATCAATAAATAATTCCTGTTAGATATTTTTAAACAGTACCTATTGTAACTAGTAGGTATCGATGTAGGGAATAATCTACTTAATAATATATAATATAATAATACCTTTGGATTGTTGTAATAGGACCTAACTCTATGGTTAATTAAGCAATTTTAATATGACTTTTACCTATTTATTGCTATTTTGTTCTGTTGTAAGATTATAATTGAAGTAGCTTTGAACGTAATTGGGGTGGACTTTATTAACCTTTTTCTTAGACACGTCGTCATTGAACTTGGATTCAAATTAAATAAAATATAAAGGATTTTCATCTAGCAGTAGGTTCCTAGTAATGATCTATTTTAAGTAAACAAGTTCTACCTAACATGTTAAACATAAAATAAATGCTTTTACATACTTGTTGTGCATATAAAATATAGAATTACAAATGTGCAGGTATATTTAACAGTGGATATTTAATGTTAGCTTGGAAAATATTGTTATTTATATATTCTTCTTAAATCTGTTTTAATAAATAAAATAACATTAAATTAAGAAAGAAATAACAATATAATTAGACACAGATTATACAATACCAAAACACAGACAACACACACAAATGATTAACATTATTTACCTTTGTCATACAAAAGTAGCGTCATTATTTAAAAGCCATACTTATACCTATAGCGAAAGTAAAATATGCTATTTTAATGTTTAAGACGTTTTGCGTAACAACATGTGGTCGAGTGTTGACAGTTGACACTACAAGTGGTGACGGACTCGCGCCTGTCTGTTTACTTTGTCAATTTACATTTGGGCAAACAAAAATTGGAGGTTTTGAAAATATTGCGGCTCTGTCTTGAATAAAGGCCAAGCTATATGTGAATTTATGTTGTTATATACATTTTTGCCTATTATAGTGATCAATCTATATATACAGTTATTATTTTAGACTTTTTTTTTGGATTTATCGTGTGCTATGAGGTCACATATTTTATTAAGATATATCAGCTGTATCTTGAAAAAAATACAAATTCTTGTTTACATAAATTTATATTCCATTTTTATCACTTATTACTGTTACTATTTCATTAGGTAGGTTTCTATATAGTTAAAATAATGTAATGATAAAATAATAATGTAAAATAATAATAATGTTAAACTAATGTAAATAATGTAATGAAGTTTGGCTAATAGCAATTTAAGTAAAATAAAATGTTGATATTATAATTACTTAAGTCAAACCATTGTCTAACTAAGTAAACTAAAGAAAATTATATTTACATTAATTATATTTCTTATTATTTATTCTAAATTAAACATTCGAGAAGACATCTTTAGAGTACAACTGGTATTATTTTTAAGAATAAGATATTCCACTAAAAAGTAATTGAGTTACGATATCGCTAAAACCACGCACAATTAAAAAAAAACAATGTAATTTATAACGAAATTATCACCAATTAATACGGCCCAAACTAAATGTCACAATTTCCCGCCCTGTCAAAACTCAATTTGTCAAACCAAACAAAATGGCGTGGGGTGTTCTACCGTTCGGGAAAATTCTATGTAGCGATACGTAGAGCCTAAAATCGTGTGAGAATTATTTAGCAAAACATTTGACTGGAATCGAGATAGGGTAGAAGATTAAATTGTGTAAATAGGGATTAGGCAGATAAGCTGGGCTTTGTTCGGAAGTGACGAGCTGGCGCCATGACAGTAACGGTAATGCGTGTGGCAGATTTGGGTCAGAGTTATTCACAAGTTACTTCAAAGTTAATACTGGCAAACAGTAATTATTTTTTACAGCCTTAATGGGTGGTTTTAATGTATAACTTACTTTTGATTACTTAGGTACCTACTTGTTATAAATTTGGCTCGTTGATGAATTAATTTTGATTTATCATCGTTTTCTAATATGAACTTTTTTATTCAATAAACAAAAACAGCAAATTAAAACAAAAATATATGTATTATCTAATACCAAATTATCGCGATCCAGGTATCAATAATCTGGTTTTATTTACGTTTCACAACATTAAGTCACCCCAAAACAATTTTCTTACAATCCCCGTCTTTCCAGGTCGAATTCTTCGGGGAGCAGTATAAATTCACCTCTTGGACCTGCTGCATCTTGCGGCATGGCGGCAAACCCCTATGCCGTGCCGCTGTACGGCGGCGCGCCTGTACAGGGCTATGGCTGTGCCCCAGCAGACCTGCCCCACTATGGCGACATGCGAGGCGCCAGCTGGTACCCAGCCTCGAACGACCCCAGGTTTGCCAGTGAGTCGGCAGTTTTATTATATTTTTTAGAATTTAAATATTAGTTTGTAAAATTGACATTTACCTAGATGGTCAATAGTAGTTTAGTTTTTAAGCTTTTTCATACTTAGGACCTCTTTGCCTTTAACGTTATATTTGATAATACAAACATAATATGAAATCACGTATTCAAAATGTCTTATATAAATGTAAATTGCGTAGGTGTCGATAAATAACACCTAGTATATATTTATATTAAGTACTTAATAAACAAAAAGTTTATTCACACCATAGAAAAATAATTAATTAATTAAAAATAATTAATTAATTAAAAAGACTTAAAGAAAAGCATGTAAGGTTAATATCTATTTTCAAAGTACCTATTTTGAATTCGAAGACGTTATGATCAGCCATGATATTTTAATTTATTAAAGAAAAAATATATTTGGTACCTACAATGATTTCTTTTAAATAATACCTACAAGTGAGTTATTTTAACGAATTATATTATTTTCTATCTATTTACATATATAGAGTACATAGAGTTTACATACATAGAGTCACAGACTATAAAACTCCAACAAGCAAATTGCAAACATATAAAATAGCGAATAATTTCTCCACTCCCACTCAAAATGGCGGTCCGCGTCAATAAATGCGCGCGCATCAAGCTCGCCTATTACAATTAAAGAGTCGTGAAACTGTAGCCATGTTATTAGTTAATTTCTGAAATGAGGTTTCATATACATGTCTCTCGTTAATCTACCTTATTAGATACTTCATTCATTTAATACGGTGGATATTTTGAAATTTATGTTAAAAGCTCTTTGGTTTGTCACTTAAAAGAATATTCATTTTACTTTAAAAAAAATGCTAATTATCACGCAATAAGTAGATTGAATGAATTCAATTATTAACTAAATTTTGATCTCTACTAAAATAACGTTTAGTAGGTATAGGTACTTACTTACTTACCACTTAATTACTTACTTAATTAATCGACCTAACAAAATACGATGAAGAAGAAGATAGAGCTTAGAGACATAGTATTACAAATTACTTTCTTTTTACTTTTCATTTAAATAGGCATGTTGCATGTTTAGTGATAGAATCCAAAAAACTATATATATATATATATATATATATATATATATATATATATATATATATATATATATATATATATATATATATATATATATATATATATATATATATATATATATATATATATATATATATATATATATATAATACCTCAAAATATTTAAAGCATTGTTTTAGTAGAAACCAAAACATAAGGATCTCATGTTTAGTACTTTAATTGTTACATTGCGCCGTGAGGGTGATAAAATGAATAAGATTTGTAATAAAATAGTTTGTATTTGTAAAAATGTGTTAAAAATTGTAGACTGAAGAAAAATCTCACATATACTCGTATAGCTTCATATTTAGTAGAATAATTTAAAATATCTTTTCTAATTGCGGAACTTTCGTAAAATATAGTTTAAAATGTGCTTTTTAACTCCAGTAGCTACTTATTTTCAAATATAAGTATCTCAAATTGCAAGATTAGACTTGATGTGTCAACACCATTAGTCTTAAACATTTGAACATAAAAAAGCAGTGCATGCGTGCGTCGGCGGTCGGCGGTCGGCGGTCGGCGTGCCTCCCCGCCGTCGGCGACGCTTAGTAACTTTACACTAGGTATAATCCGGTACGTTTGTGTGATTTGTCATTTAAAATATAAAGTTCATGTTTTACTTAGACAACTATTTATGATAGTGGTTGTGCTTTTTTTTTAAGTTTTAATTTTTTTTGTGATAGATCCAGCGTGACGTGTTGTACGGTAGTGAATTCCATGTGTTAATGTTAAATAATAAAATTTCAAATAAATACGTCATATTATATAAGGTTGACACAAAATTTGCAAAAGATACACTCTTATTCATAGAATCAGTCATAATTTATCGAAATATATTAGCGAAACAAATGTATGTACCTACTTTATTTGTTTTACTTTACAATAATATAGGTACTAAATTGAATTTTAATTCAACTTAAATACTCCCCGAGTGGGATTTAATCCCTTAGCCATCCAGTGCGATTAGACAATTCTCAACAGAGTGATTACAGCAGTAATTAAAATTAATGGAGTATTATTTTGAGAAAAAAAGAAAATATCTTTTATTTGATGTTATATCAACAAGTTTGTCGGGTTTAGGAGCTATATATAACCTTAAAAAATAATTACTATCTGTTGAAAATATTTTAATTAGAAAAGGTTCCATGTCTTCAATCAAAGGAAACTTCTTGGAGTAGAACAATTACTTCACACACCCAACTATTATTAAAAAAAAAAACTCCCATTGACCTACCATCACTTGACTTTTATTACGCATACCTAAGTATTGATTTCATCGCACTATTCACTAAGCGATGTAATATGATATGGGAGCTACATTAGTTGCACAGGTGCGTTTAAGGAGCCGATCATGCCGTGTTTACATTGCCACGGGTAGTGGGAGGCTACCGTTTAGTACCAGACCTTATTTGTTATTTTATAATAAGTTTGTACCAGTTTTGGATGTGGGTGTACCTACTCGTTTTAAAGAAGAAAGTAATGGCGTGTTATTATAATAATCAATGAAAAATGCAAAATATAAAAAAAAAATTAGAGAATTAAGATGAGATTAGAGAATTATTGAAATTTTGCGTCTGATAATAGTGATGAAAATGAATACATGTGCTTTTTGGTGCTTGCATTAGCTTATATAAGAAAGTATTTATATATCACATAAGTAAATATGAACTTAAAACAATAAATGTGTGATCTACAAACGAATAAACAAAATAAGTAGTTGTACCTTCGACCTTTTTACCACAAAATGGCCATCTTTAAAAAAAATTGCAAATAACATCTGTAAAAACCGTCTATGGACATTTCATTGCCGTATCGAGAAGCAAATTCATTATTCCTTGCCAACTAATTCTGAAAGTGCACTCCATTCAAGATGGCGCTGACCCGCCATCCACTCAATAGACAATACAAATCAAGAAACTTAATCTGAATTCCAAAACGGGGGCCATAGAGAAAGTTAAAATGATAAAGCACAGATTATTAATAGTGTTTTGTTTTAAATTATAAAATACTGCAAATAAATCAAAAGTTAAGGTTGCAGGTATATGGGAATAAAAATAAATAAGTGAAGGTATAACAAATCATTTTCAAAGAAGTTCTGTAGTAGGTAACTAAAGTAAATATCAGTGGCGAGAAGCGTAATTTTTATAAAGGTAAGCCATTGTCGAATAAATACATGAAAAAATTACTCAATTAGGATTATATAATAATTGAGCTTAGCTTACGAATTTTATTTACCTACTTACATTAAATACTTACAATTGATCTATAGTGGGGTTAATGCTAGTTAATTATTAATTGTCATTTTCAAAAAAAAAAATTACAAAAGGTAACCTGTAGAGTATCGTGTTATACGGACACTTCGCCACTGCTACATACAAATACTTTTTAAAGTTTTATTTAAAAAGTATGAGAACCTACAAATTAAAACGTAATACTCAGAAATAATTTATTTTTCAAACGCTAACTAACTAAAGAACAGTACAGTATATTTTTTAAATATCTTTGGGCACATTTTGAAGCTACTGGCACGCAAAGATTCAACAATAGATATGTATATTAAAAAATATTTGTACAGGAACAAATTAAAGTTATACAGCTTTATGTTATCGTAATATTGTTACGTAACGTACCAACATTAAATATTCAACAATAATAATTTCTTTACTTTTTTATTTACTTACTCCATTTAATAGTTACTAATATATATATATATATATATATATATATATATATATATATATATATATATATATATATATATATATATATATATATATATATATACATATATATATATATATATATATATATATATATATATATATATATATATATATATATATATATATATATATATATATATATATATATATATATATATATATAATCTTTCTTTTTTCTTCATCTTTCAATGTAAAATGTTGCAACTTTAAAAAATAATTATTACTTTACGTATTAGAATCTATGAAAACGAGTACCTATTATTTAATACGATGTTTACACTGTACATGTACGATCAGTAGGCAAGGCAGTGGTGCTTGAACTTAAAGATGTTATTGTTTGCACATCGCTCATTAATGAGCCGTTGTCTCTTGAACTCGCTCTGTTCAGCGCACAGTGCACAGTGCACGTCGAGCTTACGTTAGAATTTTAAAAAAGCTTTTTATCTAGCTATTGTCTTTTATTTTTCCAGCTTAAATTGTATTTTTGTAGTTTATTTGAAGCACTCGATAAGATTGAATGAAAGTGTAAATTTTAAATGATAATTTATAAACTAATTAAAATTTATTTAATGTAAACGGTTGTTAGTATCAGTAGTAATCTCGGCTATCACGTGCCTCACTTCTGGTACGCGTATTGTAGCTTTAGTTTATGTAAAATTATTACAACGAGCTCTCTGTCTTCATTGTGTAACACAGAAAATGCGTTCATTGAAAAAAAAGATCAAACATGATCTAATTGAAACCTTTACAGAATAACTAACCGTATAAATGCACACGTATTAATACTTAACGATTAAGTAAGAAGATTAAAACGGTAAACTTTAGTTTAACACAAAAACATGCACTCGAATACGGCATACCAAATTATTACACTAGAAAAAACAGTGGTCACAGCACAGTGCCCGGCGGTACGCGTACCTGTACAGTAAAGGGGAGTTAGTTGTAGGCAGACAAAATAAGCAATTCCGAACGATCGGTCCTATGTTTGTCCACCACTAGAGTCTTGGCTGTGTAAACAAGAGGTCTCACGTCCGCAAATAGCATGCAGTGACAGCGAAGTAAAATTCAGTATACGAATGCAAGGTGAAATATGTATAGATGGTTAAATATTTGAGTCGCTCTGTATCGAATTTCAAAATGACACCTCGTTATAAATTGACGTAGATTGCATTATTTATGTGTGTCAACTGTGTTGCTTTTCTTTTAAGATTTTTTATCTGTGCCCATGACTAGTGTAGTTCTGGTAATAGAAAAATAATGTATCCGTTTAAGGGCATTGCGAAATGAGTATAACAAATTTTACATATTCATATCATGGATCCAAATTCCATATTGATAAATTATAATGTCGCTACAATTATTTGTATAAAGATTATAATAAAAATAAAAAATACAGATATACATACTCGTATACAGATTAAGTAACAAAATTTCAATCAAACAAACAGATTAATAATCCTACGTCGAATCGAAACGAAAGCTTGAAATATTTTTTTAACCAAAAACATTTCAGCGTTCACGTTTCAACAGGCGAAGTTATCGTATCGTGTTTTTTTTTTTTGAGAAAAAAATCATTAATCATGTGAACGATACCTGCGTTGAAAATGTCAAAAGCACGGTCAGCGCGAATTAAAATTGACGGGGGACTTGTGACACTTAGTCGGGTGTAGCGCGTCTAATGCGAGTGGACTGTAGAGTGCGACCGTCAGGGGCAGCGCATAGTTTGTCTTCCTCTCTGTATCTACTGGTGCTGGGGGAAGGCCGATGTTGACCGTTCCATTTCCTAGACATTTTGTTATGTTGGTATTAATTTTGGACTTTCGATAGTTTCAAATGTTAACATATAAATGTTTTTTTTGATAAATTAGTTTTTGTTTTGCATTTTATAAATTTTGTGTTGTTGAACTTGTTCATCTTAGTGAGAACAACATATTTTTCAGCAACACATTTAGTTGTTGTGTTTCGTTTTGAGTTTTTAGTTATAAATCTGGTTTTATTTTAAATGTCCTCATTGTTGAGAACAACTGACAACATTGACTGTAAATGAAGTTCAATTCTCATAAGGTACAATAATTCTTTTTAATTTCTCCACTCTAGTAGGACAAAGTGATGCATTGAGTTCCATCACTAATGACAAAGTCTCTCGAATTCAGGCGGACACCGTAGAAAGTAGTGTCTTTACTGCTAAACTACCATATGTGGGATAAAACATAAAACTCTCATATCTTATATAAAATAATACATTTCAAAGTACATTTATTAACACATCATTATACTATACGGTATACTATATACGAGTTCTACTCAATTAGGTAATTGCAGCTAAAATATAAATTTGAAGCCCAACAATAAAACCGTTCAATTAATTCATACATACGTATATGAAAATAAATATTTATTTAGGCCTACAACAATTTTAACATAAAACTTTTAATCGTATTAATATGAAATGGGAAATCTATGGGCCCATAGAATGTGGCCACACTGAACAAACGGCGCTGGCAAATTGTGCGTGAATAAACACGGGAAATAATAGCAGTATTGTGTTACAGTCTCCCCCGTCGCAACTCGCCGGGATGATATCGTTTGATCGGAACGCATTCGCTATCTAAATATTATTGGGCGACATGATTTTTTTTATATTGCAACTGTTATTTTTGGGATGTTAGGTAATTTTCGCATCAATATTTTAATATGTTTTTTGTTTAAATGTAGCTTATTTGAGTTAGTGGCAGGAAAAATGTAGGACCGTCGTGGCGCAAAGGCACAGCCTCTGCCTGTAAAACGCGACGGTTTGTGGGATCGATTCCCACTCGGGGAGAATGATTTATTTTCATTTTCTTCATTCTGGTAACAAGGCAAAGAGCGGCGTTGAGTTCCGCCACTCAACACGCAATGCCTCGAATGGCGGAAAACTGGGAACGGAGTGACTTAACACTAGGTTCCTACGGTTTCTACGGTGCCTACGGTTCCTCTGCCTACCCTGCCATGTCCAGGATGCAGCGTGAATAATAAAAAAAATGTGTAATTTATCTTACTATACTTCAAAAGACAGAAACTTCTTAAAAAAAACAGTTTTGTAACTATGGTAATAGAAACAACATGTAATCAATTATATATAAGTTAAAAAGAAAAACTCAATTTTTCTTATGATTTAAAATTCCAAATAGGTAAGTAGGTATGTTCCAACGCGTGGAAAGCATAAGGGTCTCGCGAATCCATTAGATGTGAGTAAATATTAGTTCAGGCGATCACCATGATCTTGCTACAATGTTAGACCGTAGTTAACTGCACACATATATAAATATTGGGACTTATAAATATAGAACATTATTCTTATATTCGATAGATGTAATTAAAACAAATTTTCTCCATATATTATATTTATCTCCATTATATTTATCTTCTATATTTTTTAAAGATACGTTCCCAAGGGCAAATTTATTTAAATATCTATCGTACAAGCATGAGGTAAGTTTAAAGCTGCGCCAATTATGCCAACAACATGACGTCCATGTACAGCGTCCGACGGCTGTTTAACTTAGGTATACTAGTATTACTTAATATTTCTTAAACTTAAAACAAGTTAAATACGTCTTTTTTTAAAATAGAAACTTTTTATGTTTTTTAATGTAGATTATTATTTTTTTTATACTATATCGTATAATACAGAACTGAGAAAATCACACGTGACGTTGATTGCATTTTGTTATTGATTAGGTAACTACAAATTAGATGCGGGTTGAATGTACCGCCATATTATATACCGTCATCAATGAAAATGCACAAAACGTAGGATTTTCAATCATAAATATCACGTTCAATCAGGCGTATCATAGTATTTTTTAATAAATATCTTTACTAAACTGAATCAATAGGACCCATTAAAAATCTCCACCGTTTAATTACGTCCAGAACCGTCAGCTGTGAGTGACCCTCGCGCCTCAATTTCACGCCAGTTGAGCGGTCATCAAACGCACTCAGAGGGGCTGTAATCTTAGAATAGGCAAAACCCAAACTATTGATATAGCAAATTTGATGCTTAAAGCCAACACATAGACGAAAATTAACTTTTTCATAATTTTAAATTGAATCTGGGCCACATACACTTTTCTCTGATTTTAAAATCAGATGTAGAGATACTTTTAACATATACTTCGATAATATGTAATATAAAAGAAAGTAGAAAAAGAAAGATATAAAATAATATGTAATATAAAAAAAATATATAAAATCAAAAAAATCTTAATGGATTCAGCTTCTCAGCACCATACTATCTTTCTGTTTATCTAAAATACAAACAGTAGTAGATAAAAAGATATCTAAGTATTAAGTGTATCAAGTCCATTCATGAGGGAGAATTCTTAAAGTTCGTTTGATTGCCGCCAATTCTAACTAATTTTATTTAGCCATTTGTGAAGAGCTGTTGTATATAAAATGACCATTTAATACAAACGTTAACAACTAAACATTTCAATTAAAACTCCATCATAAAGATTTAAAACGCGATAACAAAATGTCCGGTGGCGCATTGACATTTCCACAAAGGAGTTTTGAACGAGCATAGACCAGCTTAATTTTTTTGTCGATGCAAAGCAACGATATCGTATAATGCAGCCAAAACACACGGAGGTCGGACAATGGCATCGTAAGACAGAATGGGGAGTTATATTTTATTGAAAGACCCTTTTCGATGCTGGAGTGTTGTGTAAATAGAATGAGCGGTGAATTCGATGGAGCATAATGTGTGGAATATTGCCGTGCGTTCGCGACTGCCGACGTTACAATAAAATAATTCAAGATTTCGATTTATCTGTTTGCTATGCTATCATTAAAATATATTATATCTTTATCCACATAGCATATATCATATAACTACGATAAATACAAATATTAATAAACTAGTAAATGCCCAAAACTTCGTTAGCGTGGGTTTATGGTCCTTGCCATCTTACGGAATATTATTGTTCTTCATTGAGATTCATGAATTGATATTCCATAACTTAGATGAACGAAATAATTATTACTAACGATACATCTGGTGATCCGGATTCCCCATCATCTTCCTTTCTCCCATCAGAGATCCTATTTATCAAAATACCAATGAGAA
Organism: Dione juno; assembly: GCA_037127375.1. Lineage (NCBI taxonomy): Eukaryota > Metazoa > Arthropoda > Insecta > Lepidoptera > Nymphalidae > Dione > Dione juno. Next base: position 9,577,034 of record JAXRJS010000067.1, read on the forward strand.
ATGTCCATCATGGTGTAGAATTTTACCTTGCTAAGGAGTCATTTTCGTATTATATATAGCTTAGCTTTGCCATTTTCGTAATATATGTAGCTTAGATCTTTTATTGTGGTTCTACATCAATTGTAGCAGTTCCTTGATTTTATATGTTTCTTTAAAATTAAGCAAGTTATTGAGAATATTTATTTTGTGACTAAATTAACTTCATTACACTAAATTAAAGATATATTAGATACAAATAGTCTCTACTTAAATAATGTAGAGCGAGTGGTGTTTGACAACTGCATCATTATATAAAAAGAATACAATAAAAATAAGCACTTTTAACCCTCTTTATGATCGTCGTACATGTCAGCGCGCAATACGCATCATACAGATAATATACGCATAGAGTAAACAAACCATATTTTTTTATCTGTGAAAAGTAACTAAAATAAAACCGCGTTGCGCGGGAACGTCTAGTGTCATTAGCGGATGCAAGCATGGCGGCGCACTTAATGTTGCCAGCGCGAGGAGTTTAATTTCAACGCTGTTATTAATTTTTTCCTACCAATGATAATAGGGAGGTAGGTTTGTGACAATGTAATTATAGCATTAAGTGATGCTGCATTTTTATGTAGTTAAATTATACGTTCATTGTCTTATTCGCGGAGAATGAAGAATGAGTTTTAAAGGCAGACGTTTTTAAATAATTATTTTTAAATTTAAGGAAAGCAAAATGTTTCTGTTTTAACTATTAACAATATAGACTGCTAATATCACGTGGCGTTGTTCTTAATAAGAGTATTCTCTTTTGATAATATTAAAGCAAGGAATTCGGCTTAAGTTTGAATTTGTTTTAAATTAATAAATCGTCCAACGATTAATGATAAGTAAACTTAAGGTCTTAAGCCTCTTAAGTACTTTGTAGGGTATACCGTATATGCAATAACTCATATGAGTAAGACGTAATTGGACAAATCAAAAAACCAATCTTACTCTTATGATATTATTATATTACATTACTTACGTTATTAAATATGAATTCAAAATACTTATAAATGCTATTAAGGTATAACTCATTCGCTCAATATATTAAAAATATACTTCACGTTGGTTATTTTACGAGTATATCGCTATGTTAGGTAAGCTAATCAATTTATAAAAAAATATAGTAAAGAACAAATAAATTAAAAAGTAAATATATAGATAAAAGACATTCAAGAGGCATAGAAACAAATACTGAGACGTGATTTTCATTCTTATTTTTCATTTTTATTTACATATATATACATATAAATTGACGACTGTCTATGTTGTGTAATCATGGGATAGGTACCATCCTCTAGCATGGCTTTAATTAGTAAATTATCTTTGTAAAGAAATGTACTATCAGTTCAAAGTCTGTATATTCTTCTAACCAATTTTAGGCATAGTATGAAATTACGGCAAAACTAAACAATATTTGTAGTTTCCAGGCTTATGACGTCGACATCGGGTGGCATGGGCCACGTGAACAACATGGGCGGGCTGGCCGCGTGCGCTGGCCCCGATGCCAAGCCCATGCAGTTCCCGCTAGCGCAGAGACGCAAGCGGCGGGTCCTGTTCACACAAGCACAAGTAAGTTTATATGTTAAGTGTTTTTTAGTTTTTGATTAGGTACCTGATTAATTAATACTTGTTATTAATTAAGTACATATAGCAGAGTTGGCAGAGACAATCTTATGTCAAGACGCTACGTTCTCTGCTTTTCTCCCGAATTCGCCCGAAAGTAGTTATTTCCCCTAGTGGAGATCCTCTATGCTTGATGCATAGCGCTTATAATAAGATGCTGTGATAGGTACAGTGTATCGATGGCCTCCATATCTTAACCGATTGATGTTATTTGTCTTTCCTTGTCTATCACCTAGGTTTTGCCCATTATGAAGTTTCTATTTGATTTTTTAAATATTAATTGAATATATAAAAAATATAGACCTAGTATTTTGTAATTTTTTTATAGCTTCTCGCTTTTTCACATATATGTACCTATAGCAGGTTAAACAGAGGAAACCTAGTGTTAAGACACTCTGTTCCTGACTTTTCTAGACATTACGTGTTGAGATCAAGATAGCAACTATAACTGCTACAATAGCATTTATAGCAGTGACGCTGCTGTTAGGGTTTTTAGTATTAGATATATTCCGATTTACAGCCTCAATCGGTGTAGCTACTATTAAAATTGATACTGTGCCTACAAATTCGAAACAAAGGAATTTCAAATATTAACATATTATTGCCATTCTATTAAAAACGAGATTAATATGAAAACTCGCTCCCTAGGTGTTCTTCTAACCAAATTATATAAAATTGTATGATATTAGCCTATTCTCATTAGTATCTAAATAGTACCCACTATCTTAAAATGTTATAAAATGGTGAAAATCTTGAGTAAAAGTGACTATGACTTAATATTCACTGCAGATGCTTAAGTATCTAGTCAAACGATCGCTCTGCTGAATAATCGAATTTTCTACAAAACGTAATTCTTGACTTACTGTTACCAATTTTAAGCTGGAAAATATAATAAGTTGGAAAGCGGTTTGATTTAATAGTCACTAGGTCACTAGGTCCTTACTGTTTTCTCTGGAACATGCGAAATTATATTCTTTATCAGTAGGAATTAATCTCTAAGCAAAAGTGTACTCCTAGTATACAAAAAAATAGCTTTTTTTTTACAATTTCATGTTGTTTCGGTTTTTATTGATTTGCAAAGCCATCGTGGCGCAGCGGCACAGTATCTAAACCCCTAAAAGTATTACTAATTCAATAATACATATTTTTTAAATTACAATGACAAATACTAATTAGTAAAAAAAAAAAAATACATCATGCATATTTCACAAGCGTACCTATATGAAAAGTTGTAAAATCGATTTTATTAATATATTCGTATCACGTTCTCGAATTCGGCAAAACTTTTGTTCATTTCGCACAGTGCGGACTCTCCGGTTTATTTGCCAACCCTTCAGACGGGGGAGCGGTGTTTGACGATCATTTTACAAATAAATTTTGTAGGGGACCTTACCTGGTTGATTTTAATGCATTCCACTTACGATATTTTATATTAGTAATAGTTAAAATTATATTATATTCTCTATTTTCTAGTTATTTTGGAGATCTTTCTTGTGAAGTAGAGAAAGCTAATTTTTGTCTACTAAGAGTGGACAAACCCAATATTTTATTCAGACATTCACAAAAGATAGATATTTTCGAAATATGTGACGTCTTAAAAAAAGCTTAACGTCATATCTAATTTTTCTCTAAAAATAAAACTTTTCCTTTACTGAGTGTTTGACTGACAGACAGCGTACTACTGATATATATATATAGGTCCTGGAGCACAGAGGAGTCCCTAACGGAAAATTTCTTAAAAAACTTACAGGCTCTTTATTAGGACGATGCAGCGGGTAAAGCTAGATTAATAATATTTTTGAACACAACCAAGATATTAATATTTACTTACGATCACAGATAAAAAATATTCTTATATTTATAAATGTCATAGGTAAAATATTAACTTGGGAGTAAAAAATTAGCAACAATGGAGGTACGATCGTGCGGTTTATGGCGCGCTTTATACAGCGAGGGGAGTTCTGATCGCTACTAACGCGATTTTTATTGCCGAGGGTAGAGGTTATTATTAAGTTCATATAGTTAGTTTTAACTGTTCTGTTACATAATTGATAGGGCACAAATTGTATTTGGTGGTACAAAATTGATTTGATATTTTTTTGTATACAGGTATTTATATGTACCGTGTATGTATGTACTCGTATGTATATATAGAAGTATTTTTGTGTGTAAATACATTGAATCTCAGGTTTTTAATAGAAAATTGTATGTAAATTAACGTTCTGTCGTCTATTTTCACAGTTTCCTTAAATAAAAAACAATATACGCCATAAACTCGCTTCGTAGCAGAAGGTTAAATTGACAAACTACCGAACCTAACATACCCTATGTATGTATGTATTTATGTATGTATGTTGAACAACTTTTTGTTTCATAGGTTAAAAACTCGCTTGCACACCTGCGATAATACACAGTGAAACATTTAAAAACAATACCTTTACCGAACAATAGATAGGTGTTGCCATGTGTGCGTTAAGGGGAGATTTTCAGGGAATAGAATTAATTACATGAAGCGAACGTGGCATATCACCCCGGGGCCCGGGGGCGGGGCCTCCACCGGATGTGGGAGGGGCAGAGGGAGGGCCCCTCGAAATTAAATAGCTGTGTTAACGTAATCTGGCGTCAGGTAACGCGGAACGTTTAATTGCGTGTATATTGTATAAGTTGTGTTATATATTCATAATGGTATAATGTTTGGAGGACACTCCTTAGGAATATTATGGTTGTCTCGTAAATGTCAAATGTTTTAAATTGTAAAACGAATACATTCTTGTTTTTATGTTGAAACTTTTTTATCTGTAGTTATGTATTTTAAGCACGTTACAGATTAGCAATATATTCACTCGATTTCTTTTCTATTTATTATTATTATTAATTATTAAAAAAAAATTGTGTTTGATGACGTTCTTAGCTGAGCGCTCCGTTTAAGCTACTTAAGAATCTCTATTCAACGTGATATTGAAAAAGCTAATTGAACTGTAGTATTAATATAAAAAATACTATAAAAACATACATAAAAAAAAGTACACTCGTCGAACTATAGAACCTCTTCCTTTTTTAAGTCGGTTAAAAATACTCGGTCGTCGATATGCAGTTGCCGCGTCTAGTTGATCGCGACGTTTGTGCGTTCGATGCTCACTCAACACGCAATTTCTCAATAGTTGGGCGATTCGTGAGGAGCAGAGTGTTATGACACTAGGATCCCTCTGCGTACCCTGTTATATATGGGATATAGAATAAAGCTAATAGAAAGTAAGCAAATAAAAAAGTATTAACTCAGTAAGTTTTATTTGAAGTAAGTAAATGACTCTTAAAACAAATCAAGGTCTGTTCAAGGTTAAGTTGAAGCTTGTATAAAGCTCGCATAAGTTGAAACGGTATTTTAAATTTCGATAAAATCGATTACGTTTGCTTACGCTAGAGTCAAATATTATATATTTTTTCGACCTAGTAACATACCTTAAGGGCAGTTATTGTTTGTTCTATATAGTATGTAGTCTTTAAATTAATGCCGTGCCATTTACCAAATACCTAATAGGCTGTGAATCATTTTCAATTTAGCGGATTCTCTTTGAGTGCACAAAGTTCTTTCTGATAACATAGGTATATGCGTTATATAAAGTCAACATGAAAAATCTCCTAAACATATCTATATTTGTATATATATATATATATATATATATATATATATATATATATATATATATATATATATATATATATATATATATATATATATATATATATATATATATATATATCATCTCAGAGGGTGTCTAGCCAATTATCTGTCCGACATTTGGTTTCCGGGTACGCGACCCCGGGACCTCGAGCCACCACTTTCATAACCCGATCCAATCCATGTAAGTGGTGTCCCTCCCCTATATTCCAAGTCTTTCTGCCTCTTATTCCCTTTCCTATCTTGGTTTCTCCCAGTAATGGGTTTGGAGGTCAGATGGCAATCGCTCCACAAAAAACCACTTCGCCACTCATATGGACCGATTGGTCTTAGTCGGAAGGCAGACCCTGGCAAAAAGCCGGGACTAATGCCAGGAAGAAGAAGATATATATATATATATATATATATATATATATATATATATATATATATATATATATATATATATATATATATATATATATATATATATATATATATACTTCAACTTGCTTGCGTGCTTCAACTTTACCTTGAACAGACCTTGATTTGTTTTAAGAGTCATTTACTTACTTCAAATAAAACTTACTGAGTTAATACTTTTTATTTGCTTACTTTCTATTAGCTTTATTCTATATCCCATATATAACAGGGTACGCAGAGGGATCCTAGTGTCATAACACTCTGCTCCTCACGAATCGCCCAACTATTGAGACATTGCGTGTTGAGTGAGCATCGAACGCACAAACGTCGCGATCAACTAGACGCGGCAACTGCATATCGACGACCGAGTATTTTTAACCGACTTAAAAAGAAAGAGGTTCTATAGTTCGACGAGTGTACTTTTTTTTATGTATGTTTTTATAGTATTCTTTATATTAATACTACAGTTCAATTAGCTTTTTCAATATCACGGTATATGCGTTATTTAAAGTCAACATGAAAAATCTCCTAAACATATCTATATTTGTATATATATATATATATATATATATATATATATATATATATATATATATATATATATATATATATATATATATATATATATATATATCCCACTACAATCGTATTTAATTAAAATAGGCCCAAATATATTACCATGTCCTCAGTTTCTTGTAAAGCAAATAATCGCAATGATTGATTCTGTTAATGATTATTAATTAAAACTGAGTACGCAATAAATATACAGGGTGCTTTTATATTTACACAAATTCATTAATTTTTACTTTGAGTTACATCGTAACTTTTAAAGTCATTCAAATTAATTGCATTACACTGAATCGGTAAAATTAATTTTTACTATGAAAATTTTCAAACATCTAGAGTTATTCGTGATATAATTATTAAATAAATGTATTTAATTTTTTTATTTAAGCGCACAGCAACATTTCGGATGTGCTGCAGCAGCTGTAAAAGTATGCTAGTTCTGTAAGAAAGTCTAAGACCTATTCCCTACATACCCATAATGGGTAGGTAGGTACTTATAGGCTAAGTAGCGGAATTTTTTTACGTCACTACCTATGTAATTATACCTTCTGGAAATGTCAAGTAGATTTTAAACACTTTGACTTCAAAAAATGTACCTCAATTACACATTATATAACATTCAACGTGATTTATAATTTTTTTTTACTTTTGCATTCGTAAAGTTAATCGCTAATTTGACTAATCACATTTATATTAAAAATACTTTATATATAATATTTTATTTTTATTATTTAACCACTTAATACATAATAATAAACGATTTCTTTGTCCGAAGGTATACGAATTGGAGCGACGGTTCAAGCAGCAGAAGTACCTTTCAGCACCCGAACGAGAACACCTAGCTTCGCTTATACACTTAACTCCTACGCAGGTAAGTTTTTATCTTGTACCACCTCTTTGAAAGACAGCCTAAATCCATACTTTAATAGATTTTATTAAAAATAAGCTTTTTGTGGTATACTCAAAAGCCGTGAAACAAAAAAAATACGTGAATACACATGAATTAAACTACCTATTTAAATAAAATAAAATAAATCTAAAAAAAATCATTGTATCAGGACAGCTATAATATATACGAAACAAACATATACAAAACAAATTTTATTTATTTGGCGCGTAACATAACAGCTTTAAAGCTTTTGACATTCATAAAGAAGTTTAACCGATATCGATATTTCTTAGAATCGATATCGATGTTTATTTTAAAAATCAGTTAATCTGCTTGATACTTAAAAAAATAGGTTATACACAAACCCAAAAGCACTTGAGCCATATCTGTTTAAGTCAGTATACAATAATTAAAAAAATGTATCTAAGAAGTACCTAGCTGGAGAAAATACTTTTTTTTTTAAAATGGCGGTTATTAAAAAAGTAGCTGTTTGAGGCCCCATATGTTATGAATTTAAATTATTTAGATATATAAGTGAGAGCACTAGCAAATAACGAAGAAACTATATTAAAATGATAGGCAAGAAGGGCGGGGCTTTAAAAGCTGCATCCCCAACAAATTTTACCCTTAAGGAAATTGTACTTTAATATTTTATTTCGAGTTTATTGTGGCACAGTGTGATAGTGTCTGATTGTAAGCTCGACGATTGTGGGATCGATTCGAAAACTTCATGTTTATACTCTATGCCTAATACTTAATGAAATCAAAAATAAAAAAAAATCAAAATATTCTTTATTCAAATAGGCTATTGCAAGCACTTTCGAATCGTCAATTAACACAAGTGTCAGTATTGTCAGTCCTACAAGAAGCTACCACCAGCTCGGAGTGCCGTTCTATTGAGAAGAGCTGTACCTACTTAACTCCACACACTAACATCCGTAACAATATTCTTGGTGTAAATAATAAAATGAAACTAGAATCTGTTTGGTTCATCTCAGGAACTACATACTGATACGAATGAAATTATCTTTTGGTGTTGCACAGTGTATTTATCGAGCAAGGCTATAGGCTATCCACCTCAAGCACTTAGAATTTGTCGCTTGTCATAGAAATTTCTTGGTTATTTCCATTGGACTGCAGTGGCGAAGTAAAGTATTAAGGAAAATCCTTTACACATCCATCTACTCGTAACTGAAACAACACCTACCTGTTATTATGATAAAACTACTGTCTACTAGGAACCGCTTTATCATAATCATATCAAAAAATTGCAAATTTAAAATAAACAATATAATAAATAAAAATAAAATATCTATACATACTTATAGATACTTTATTTAAAATATTAAAATATATATTATAAAACACACATTTCCTCTTGGACTTCCCGCCCTTCTCCATACCTACTCTATTCTAAACAAAATATTTACATAAATATGTTGAAATGCAGTAAATGCTCAAGCTTGGTGAATATTTGTCTCCGTGTCAAGTAGACGTCGATTTATGCCTCACAATGAATGTTAATAGACGTTTTGCATTTAAAGTTTATTTGTGTAGAGGTCTTTTAGATTTAAATTAACCAAGAAATAACATAATTATACCTACTATTGGATCTCGAGGCCGTCATGAGGCATAGCACCGTTCTTGATTGTGTTGAGTTCCGTCTCTTAACACGTTATGTTTCCACAATTTGTCGGAAAGTGATAAACAGAGTGTCTTAACTCTAGTTTCCCTCTGCCTATTCTACTATATATGCGAACAACAGCGTGAAACTTAAAAAATGTTATACTATTTTTGTATTTAGTGTTGGTAACATACGTGAAGCTATGTTTATTTATGTTTATGTAAAACATAAAACATACCTTCACGCTGTTTCCCGCATATAGCAGGGTAGACGGAGGGAATCTAGTGTTATTACACTCCGTTCCCCACTTTCTATATATTTTTGAGACATTGCCTGTTGAGTGGCGGAACATATCGCCTCGCTTACATATATGGGATAGATAGGTTTTCTAAAACCCATAAATATATTATTTAAAAATAATTATAATTTGACATCGATTCTACAATAATAGCGTTAAATCTAATATTTAAACTTGATATGCCATAGTATGTAACTAGGAATAGTTAATTTGCTGTAATTTTTTATTATTATTTTTCAGTTAGTTTTTATTATTAGTCATCCTAGTTGTTAGGCTACATACCTACAGTTTTGGATTAATATTCTCAAATCACCCTTCCCCGCCGCAAGCATTAGTTTGTTTAATATAAAAACAGACAAAGCTCGTCACTTCATCAACACATTGTCGTACATCTATTACGGCAGTGGGGCGTCACGGACGAGTGCAGGCGAGTGCAGACGAGTGCCGGCGAGTGCAGGCGACAGACAACAGACAACATAAATCACATTACAATCGTTGGCACTACGCCTCCGGCCATCGCTCCGATCCAATTACAACAAACCGCCCATGATACAACCCGCAATAAAAACATTGAGGGCGACGCGCCTCAGGCGACGTGTCCTACTGCTTCCTTTTATTATCACTGGCAACATGTAAGATGTACAGGTTGGCTCGTTAGAGATGCCATCTTGTTTTACGCTCCGCCAAATCGGTTCGAGGGTCGCTTTGATATTGAAGAATATTTCCCTTGTCTGAATTTTCGAGTGTCGTCTTCAAATTAGTGAACATTGCTCTTTGAACCTTCCACGAAGGATGTACTTTGATTTTTATTTATTGAATTTTATGAAAAATGTATATTTTTTTAAATATTTATTTGAACACACCGAACATAGTAAAATGTTTAAATATTTGTACAAATACGGCAGTTTGAAATGTCCCATTATTAATATCTGTCACCGGCACGCGACCCATTTTCCCACATCGCGCGAGCGAAATTCAAATCCTTCATAACAAAGACTCAATAATCTCGGCCGTGTCAATATAAATTTCATAAACTCGGCGTAACCCCAACAAAGGCCGCAAACATCCATGAATAATCGCCATTTTGAGGGTGTCAACACCATTTACGCCGTTAGAATTCCCGCCAAAACAAACGTCAGAGTGACGTTTGACTTGACGGAGACAATGGTGGCGGAGGCGTGGGGGCGCGTTAATACTGCGATTATAATATGGTGTATTGTGCTATTAATTGGTTCGCACGATCTGCTTTGGTCATTGTTTGCTCACAGGTTGATTGGTTCTATCGATCAGCCGATTAACCTGTTGTCATTATACGTGGTAAGGTATGCTTTACCCTTTGTGTATATACAATACTCTGGGAGGTAAAGCTTTGGTAGGTACTTTACGTCGAGGAAGGAATATTGAACTAGGCAAACTTCTCTATTAAATAAACATAACTCTAGATGTACCTGCATAATACATTGATCTTTGGTATGAAAATGACTATATACAATGGTCTATAGTAGAAAAAAACCTTATTGAACAAACTTACAACACACACTTAGACATGCAACTCAGTCACAATAGGTAACACGTATTTCTAAATAGTTCTAGTATTATTTTTTTTATTAGTTTTTATATAATAAAACATTAAATCTTATACACTTAACCATCACATCTGTATAGAAAGGCTATAACACCATAAACCACTGGTCTCCTCAGCTGTCATTGGCAGACGACGCGTGCCGCACTGTAGTCTGCATGTTATACCGTAAACGCATATTCCGTTACGATTGCAGTGCATTAGTGCATTGACCGGTCTGTGAGCAAAATTCACTCATTGCAATATGTGACTAATTTTGTTTAAGCAATTTGGGGTTTTTATATTCTTATCTATGATAATACAATAAACCATGTTCCATCCAAAAGGCCGTCGTGGCACAGTGTGTAACTGTAAGCACGACGGTTGTGGGTTCGATTCCCACTTGGGGAGAGTGAATTCATTTTCATTGGTTTCGCTCTGGTAACAAGACAAAGCGTGGCGTAGAGTTCCGCCACTAAATAAACGCAATATTTTGAAATAAAAGCGGGGAACGGAGTGTCTTAACACTAGGTTCCCTCTGCCTACCCTGCTATGTGACTATGATAATGAGGCTGTCGTGGTGTAGTGTAGTTTTTCTTCTTCTATCATTGTTCTTCTATCATTTACCCGTTCTGACGAGACCTAGCGCAGCGTTGAGTTTTGCGAAATCAGGATTGTCTTGACATTAGGTTATATATGCCTACCCAGCTATATGTAGGTTGAAGCATGGAAGTAACTAAAGGTAGCATTTATTATAATAATAAATATATATTTCACCAGGTCAAACTCTCGTTGTTAGCTTTCCATATGAGATTAACATTACTGACCAGATCTCAGATTAGGTTGTATTTTTTTTATTTTAAAGTTATTTTTACTCATGTATTTTGCTTATTTTTTGCATATTGAAGGAAACTTTTAATGAGGCCTCAGTCTCTACTCTTCGGCCAATCCTGTATTTTGTTTAATATACATAGGTATACCCCAATGGAGTTGTATACTCCGGTACCAGACAGTAAAATGTCATAGGTAGGTAAGCACCATGGTGGTGGGTTCGATTACAAATGTTTTTATTTCAATTGTAATATTCATTTCTCTAATACTTAGTACAAACGTTACATTGGGGTCTGCCACTCGATAAAATTCAATTTAAAATAGTGTCTTAGTACTAGATTTTGAGTTTTCTCTTTAGACATCAAAAATATATATGATATTAAGTGTAGTGCTACTGGAAACCCAAAGGATGCCGTCAAAGCGTACTTGCCAGTAAGCCATGTTCCGTACTGAAGGCAAAGGTTCGAATCTTGCTTCGTTCAAATTTTAACACGTTTTCTAAATACAAGTCAGCATTTTGCCATATTTCATCGTCAACTAATCTGCGTAATAACATAAATTCACACATTTGTTCGTTCGTTTGTTGAATCTATCGCAATAAGGCCCAGGCTTAAACTTAAACGCATCGCCCGACGCTTTGCATATTCAAAGCGAGCTCAGTTAAATAGAACCTGCAATAAAGCTCCTGTACCGATAGAAAAAAAAAAACACAACAAATATCAACATCACTAATATTAATATACGTATCTACCAAATGCACATTTAAATTTCATTGCCTTTTATGCAAATAAAGAAAATATTGTTAAGACACTTCGTCCTCCGGATATTGGTAATATTAAATATGATCAACCAATTTTTGTCTGCTGACGCTACAAGGAATATTATTCTGCAGTATTTGACGTTGGGAGCAAACACGAGGCTCGCGTTTCGTTATTAAACTTAAGTAAATTTCGATGTTCCGACCGCCACTGTTGATACTCTCTCGGGACGTATTCTGCGAGCTTTTCCTTTTATTTATAAGCTAATTGCTTGTGACCTGGACGTTTGGTTATTTAAATGCTTAATTTTGATAGTGGATAAGTTTTTTTTTATATAGTTACTTCATTTAATTGCTGTGTTTTATAATTTTCCTTTGTAGAGATGCCGTCGTAGTGCAGTAGGACAATGTCTGACTATAGCACGATAGGTGTGTGTTTGACCCGCCTGGGGAATATTATTATTATAAATGTGAATGTTTGTGAGGATGTATGTTTATTCCGATTTCATGTGAAAAACTACAGACTACAACTACGTATTTAGATGAAACTTTGCAGTTTGCAGAATTTATGATAAACGAATACAATTCACCTTACTAATATATAAATAATGTTATAGTTCGAGCGGGCAAAGCCTAGGCGGGTCGCTAGTTGATTATAGGCATATAAATGACTTACTCTGATCTGATAGAGAAAACGCGGCATTGTCTCTGCCAGATGCCCTCTGTCTACCGTCCTATGCTGAGAAAAGCTTAAAGAAGCTTTTCTATTTTTGTGCAATATAATTAAATGCTGTACCTTTATTTATGTTGTTACGTAATATTATAATACATTATAGCTTTAAATTGATTTTGAAAGTATACTTATATACATAGTAAGCTTATTAATAATTACAATTAACTATTGAATAACTCAAAATATTTGTAAGACTGGTAGGACAAAACTAACGTTTGTTTTAGCCAACTAACAATATATATATATATATATATATATATATATATATATATATATATATATATATATATATATATATATATATATATATATATATATATATATATATATATATATATATATATATATATATATACATACACTTATAAGGTTATCTCTAAAGAACGCGGAAGACACGTGAACATAAAAGCTATTGATTTTGTTTATTTATAACTCTCCTACTACAATTCCACTCAAAAACTCAAAAGTTCCCATAGATTTAGAATATCATCTTTGCTACTAGATACTCATATTCATTGTTTTGAATAATAAAAAATGAAGACAAAGACCTACTGCGTGCAATCCCTCCTTTGTCTATGTCACGACACGATATACTCGTAGTCTGTCGCCTGCCGGATGCGGCGCATGCGGGTGTAATGGAGGCAATGAAATAATGGTTCACTTTAAACAATGATGCCTTGTCAAATCGTTGTTCGTTCACTGGCTGGACATCGAGTGCACTGCCATTTGCAATTTTGATGACTTTATTACGTAGTATAAGTTAATTTTTTATCTGTATTTTCCTCGTAGCGATTATTACAAAAGATTTAAATTGATACTATCAATTTTATAATTTATTTTTAATATACCAATTATCATGTTATAAGCTCTTCAATGATTCCTTTCAGTAACACCTTAAATGGTTCAATCATACCTCTATAATTATATATAATTTTTTTTGTATCCTCAATCCTCGTGAGATCCATACACTTCCTGTCAAAGGCTCGCCGCAATAGAATCGTCTGCCTAATTCTTTAAAAAGAAAAAAAATGTTTATGGTATCATAGACAGCATGGCGGTACACCAGCTATTCATTGCTGCGAACATGTCAAAACAAATTTGCAAATGGATGTTGAAATGTTCTTTTATGGGTTAAAGAATAATTAGAAACCCATATAATTGTGTAATAACCGCTAAAATATTGCTGTACTTGCGCGGTTTTCGCATGATTTTGCACATTTCCTTTGATAATGGTCGCAATATATTGGAGATTATATTTTGTTGAATGGGTGAGGTTATTCATTCATTGTGCGATAGGATTAGCTATCTAAGCGGATAACGCACCTGACTCCTTTGTGCGGCAGGTATAGCCCATTATGCTTCACTTTGAGATATTCTTTTAATAGTAAGCGCACAGTTGCCGTATTTGCGTAGGATCTTTTTTTACTTTAATCTCAATCTTTTTTGCTATTATCATACATCTTATGAAATAAGTAAAGAAGTAGAGATAAGTCACTCTTGAGTTGGCTTTCTATCCACTCAAACTCACAAATCTCCAATAGCCAGTTAATACTTTCCATACTTACATAGTAATATCGGCTTTTATATTTGATCAAAATTAATTAATTACAATTTGCATTAAAATCTAATAAAAGCATGTTATTACAAAGCATGTTTGCAATTTGTATTCTTAGTGCAAACATTTAACGTTTGTTTTGTGAAAACATAGCTGGTTAATAAACGTTAAGGCGATTTAATCATCGTTTATTAAATAAATATTAATTTTGTGAATTGCCAAGTAAATATTTGATTGGAGCTTTGTAGTTCACGGTCGGCGGGCAGGGGAGGGTTCGGCACAGCGGAGTGGGCGGTCGTCCGTCTAACGATACCTCGCCATGTAGCTACTGGCTACTACACTGTTATATAAATCATATCTATATCTTGTTTGATTGTACGTAAAGCTTGTGATACACTGGTTTGTGAAATAATATTTGCTTTTAAATTGATTGATTTTAATTAATTATCGGTTTTGAACGGTTTGAAGTTTCCATAAGCGTATATAGAATAATTTTCGCATAAATCAGTGTTGGTGGATTCGAATATTATGTACTTCTATAGATACTGAGATATTATAGATATTATAGATTTGAGAGACTGTTTGGTTGAACGCGCTTATCTCGGGAACTACCTGTTCAAATTTGAAATCAATCAAGTTGAATCAAGTTAGTCATTTTCATCTCAAAGTCAAAGATTGAGGTCAAAGCATCTCGGGCATTTGTAATGTGTCGTGTGTCATACATAATTCTTTATTATTTCCACTTGACACGATCGAGACCGTTATAATACAAACCGTAACATGTAGTTCTATACAGTGATTTACCAATCAGAGTCGACAAATTACATACATACATTACATATTTTTATTATAGTCACACCACCACCACCACCACCATGAGTGATTCCTCACCACCTCTTCTCTATATATCATCCAATATGGTATGTCCAGGTATAGGTATTACAAGAGAATTTGATATGTCCAGGTGTTCATATTTTATCAATTCTTAGATACCACCTGTGATAACATACCGCAAATCTTTTTGACGTCCATACATACCTATATAGAAAAATATCTGTCGCCTTAACGCACGTCCTATTAAAATAGTTCAATATATTATAAATCTTATAGATTTAAAATAAAGTTGAAAGTTGTTAAATTTATGTGATAGCGGTCGGGCATAGCTTCGTTATTTTGATAAGTCGCTAAGTAAATGATGAGCATTGATCGCCTGTCAGCATTTTGCCGTACCGTACGCGTGTCGTGTTTGTACAGCGTCTAACTTATTCTGTCCCTTGTCTCTACACTTGCTATTGTTAGCAAATTTACTCTACAAAATCTTCTATTTATATATAAAAATACACTTATAAAAATAAGGAAAAACCAAAATAATTACCTTTTGTTAATATTTTTAGTGTGGCAATGCTGCCACACTAAAAACTACAAACACTAAAAATATTAAATTAATCTATCACTTAACTGTGTATGATATATATCCTATCTATTATTAAAAACATTACAAATCTATTAAGTATATATTTTTAGTTTTCAATGATATCTTTACACTAATTGTTGTAAACTATATTATAAATATATAAACAGGTAAGTTAAACGTATTTTCTTAAATTTTATTAAATAATAATATACCTTTATAGATTAAACACTCTTTGACCAAATAAATTACGGTTATTTTAGTAAATATCATACATCCTTGAAAACCAAACGATTGGAACACTTTGTGGTAATCTTAAGCTTAAATTCTCCAAGATGAAATATTCCTAATTTAAAAAAAACTGCAGGTCCACCACTGCATTAAGCTCCAAACTGCAGTCTGCATAGTGTAAGATGTGACTGTGAGAAATAAAAAATGTAGAGAGAGCATTATGAAACGAATAGTCACTGTTTAAAAAAATCACTGGCCCCAAATGAAGAGTTAAACAAACACGAGAGGGCCTTTATTTATCGTAATTGTAGCTTTCATACAGCAAGTCATCGTTCCCAGGAACGGAACACCTACGCGAAGGAGAATACGTCTCACACTCTCATTGCACTGGCCAAGGCGTTCTCATTCTTATGCACCTTTTTAATACGTGCTCGATGCATTTTACAATGATTTTGTAGTTCTCTAGTGCCAAAATTGAGTGGTATTGTGAAGATGACAGCCGGTGGGTGGTCATAAGTTCGAATTAATAAGGGCTACACTCTATCGGTTCGTTAATTATACATTTTGTAACATTTTTTTGTGCTATTTATTTATAATTGGGATTAGGTACAGATTTTGGAGGAATAGAGAGGAATTTGTTTCATCAGATAGGTATATTTAATAACATACCTTCTGGTAAGTAGGTATACCTAGACAATAATTGAAATGGTTAATTTGTATGATCACAAATGAACAAACAAACGTACAAATGCATCGCATCCTCCCACCGGTAATCCATCACTTCTGAAGCCAAAAAAATCTCGTTAAACGTCTAAAACAAGTCATTTAGAAGTAAAACAAATAATTGAATGGTGCTCGGTTGAAGAGTGCGTGCAAGGAAACACGGTGCATTATGCACAAGGAGATTGAAAAGAAGGTACTCGACACGAGAGCGTCCAAGCCTCGGCGGAGTGCAATAAGCGACGCCCGCCGACGGGGCCCGTTCATTAACTCGCGCCTTCAGCCGTCGACGACGACCAGCGACGTACAGACGACGACAAAAGCTCGCGTCACTGCCGCTAGTTCCCATCGACAGGTCCGTCCTCACCTCTAAAGTCAACATCGAAAAATAACAAATAACAGTGATAGACCCTCGAGCCGGAGCCCGAGCTCGAGTGGACACTGCGTCTCGTAGTAGCCATGTATTTAGTTTTGTTGTGATAACGGATCGCATCTACTCGTATGTATCGAGAGTCCAACAAAATGGCGGGCTATGCACGAGCTGACGTTTCATAACGGAACGCTCGGAGGGTGGGGCATTCCACTGCAAAGAGCAAACACGGAGGAAACTCTCTCGATGTATAAATAATAAATAAAGTGTATATTTTGCTGCGTTACAAGCGTGCGTAGACAAAGCCCGGGCTGGAGTAAACATCGCATGAGCCATGTTTATTCTTTCGTCATTAAGGCGGTGTCGCCTGCCGTAGCGTGCCCCGGCGTGCCCCTGCGTGCTCCAGCGCTAATTTCAGGGAGGTCAGGCGCGGCCAACGGGTGTGTTGACATTCGCGAAATGGAGATGGGGTTAATGTGAATTGGAATACGTGTCGCGATGAACTGTAAGTGTCTCAAAGCGGTACTGTTCTCTAAATAACGTTCGCTCAACAGAACTGAGTGAACCGAAAAGATATTCTATAATACAATAAGCTTTATGATAGGAATATTAATAAAATAAATATTTCTTGGTTAAGTGCTAAGGTGTGTTACACACAAACCTAACTTTAAGCCACAGTTAGATGGAGTAACTTAACAATAAATACCTTCAGCATATACTGAAATCTGGCATAATTCCACAATTATTAACATTATGTATCCACATTGTTATTATCACTAGTATTTAGTACATAATCGGCATCACACGCCAAACTATCGCACAAGAGTGTATCAGACCGCAGCGCCGCGCCGCGTCGGACAGTCCCCATTCACTGTGTAATGTGTTTGCGACGCGCCATCCAGCGCCATCTTCTTTAGCCCTCGAGTGTTGGTACTCGCGCTATGAGAGCGTTCAATTTTACTTCAAGGTTTTTTAGTTTTCCTTTTTCATGGACGACGTTCACTGTTATATCGCACGGTGCAAATGAAGCACTTGCCGCTGTTTTAGTATTTCAAAAGGCTATATAGTGTTTGAATTTGTATTTAGTGGTAACGATTATGTTCATCGACTATTCACAAGCTAGGTATATAGGTAGGTATATACGCTTATAATTTATTGAAAATATTTCAATTTCCACGATCTGGTAAAAGCGCAGGGCTGATTTATAATGTTAAATAATAATAGTAATAGCTTCACGCTGTATCCCGCACATAGCAGGGTAGGCAGAGGGTACCGTAGGAACCTAGTGTTAAGATAATCTGTTCCATGCTTTCCGCCTTTTGGGTATTGCGTGTTGTGTGGCGGAATTCAACGCCGCACTTTGCCTTGTTACCACAGCGAGGAAAATGAAAATTATTCATTCTCCCCGAGTGGGAATCGAACCCACAAACCGTCACGACGTAAAATGTAATTTCTTTGAATTAAGTGAAAACTTATGTAAGGAATCGAAGGATCTATGACTATTGATCTACCGTTACTATTTTGACCTACATTTTAATCTACCTACCATCTATTCTATTTACTATATATAGTACCTATATGAACAAATTAAATATTTCTTTGTTTCAGGTGAAAATATGGTTTCAAAACCATCGCTACAAATGCAAGAGGCAGGCTAAGGAGAAAGCTATGGCTGAACAGAATCAACACAATCAGGTAACAAACATATATATATGTACAAAGATATATAACTAAATATATATCCATTTAACACAAGTGAACCGCTAATTAAAGTCTCTAGATGAAGATTAAGTTATAATAGTAACAATATCAGATATATTAAAACAAATGAATGATTTAATTAAACGTTGCTATTAAAATATAAGCTTACCCAAGCTTAGAATCCATTTCCATTCACTTCTTTTTATTTCATATCATTCAAAAGGTGCTAGTTCAAATCCCACGATTAAAATTAGGTCCTCTTCTATCATTCGTCACTTTTCATAATAAGTAAACAATGACCATGCACTTAATACTCATATACAAATTTAAAAATATTTCCACTTGACGTATATGAATTTGTAACCATCGTTATAAATTGGCAGCATAGTTAACAGTACATTCCAGTTGTTTTTTTTTATTTTTTTATTAATTGTTACTTAATTTAGAAACCTAAATAGTTCATAAAAAACCTATGCTTCTTATACCTAATCGAAAAATATATGTAGTTACCAGTATACGTACTTATTAGAGATATTTTACTCCACTAAATTTTTTTACCACAGCCGTATTTGATACCACACTTCCTTAAGCTTAACAAATCAAATTTAAGTGGTGTAACTAAAATTAAAATCCTGTAAAAAACGCGACGGTGTGGGTTCGAATCCAACTCGGGAAAAATAAGTTATTTACCTTTTCTTCTCTATGATAATAAGACATAGCGCTGCGTTGAGTTCCAGCACTCAACATGCAAACGCATTGTGTAGAAAGGTGGAACACGGAGTGTGCTAACACTACGCTCCCTCTGCCTACCCTGCTATATGCGTGAAACTAAAAAAAAAGATATAACAAATAAAAAAACATTGCCCCGTCCTTATTCCTTGTAGGCACCACTCATAACGTCGTAGTCAGCTATTAAAGCTAAACAAAGCGTTTCTGATGACTATCACTCAGATGAATCAGGTATTAAATGAATATGTAAGACGTTTAAAATCGTTGACGGAGCAAGAATACCGCACTTGATAGCGATCTCCCGTCGCGCACTACGGGGCCCGCATGCTACCGGACGATTGAGTTTAAATGCGGTTTTTCTTTTTTATTTTAAATTACTATTTAATAGCATGGTAGGGAATTGGTGTACCTAGATTTTTGTTTTGTGTCGCATTTACAGCTTTTGACTGTAAATGTGATGGGAGCGGGTTCGATTCCCACTCTAAGTCTTGTATATATATACATACATATATATATATATATATATATATATATATATATATATATATATATATATATATATATATATATATACACGCCAAATAACCAACCCAAAAAGGAAATTTAGTACCAAATTTCAATATTCGACAAATGATACCGATTATAATTATTTTATTAATAAAACCAAATAACGTTAAGTCATTGCAAGCACGAATTAAGTGTTGGTGTAGGGGTTGCCAGGGTAGATTGGCTCAATTTGCGAAATGCATGTGGCTTGATGCTACGTGAGGGGGATACCCGAAGTCGGGGGATTCCCGGGGACGGGGAGACCCCCGTTGCCGTAGTGTTTTGCGATGCTTAATGAGGGGCAGATAGATCTGATTTTAGCTGTAACTTTTAAACTTTATATGATATGTTGAATGGAATAAAGCCATATTATTATTAATAAATATTTTTTATATATGTAAATACTTATGTATTATATAGAAACTGTCAACGGTTTTGCTATTTCGAAATTATTTACTTGTTTATCCAAATAGAAAAAATGAAAATAAATTTAAAAAAAAGAAGGACATTCACTAATAATTAATAGATACTAATATCTGTTCACTTTATTGAGTATAGATTTGATTAGAAAAGAAAAGAAAAAGATTGAGAATTTATAATATCGTCTTTGAAAATGATTTACTGACCTCGATCTGACAGCTAGACTGACAGCTAACATCGTCATTTCAATTGGTACCTGAGACATAATAAGTGTGTGATAGGCTGAATAGAACAGCTGGTTGCTAATTACTACAGTGCGGGTTCTTTCTAGTTTTTCGTTAGCCTATATATATATTAAGAAAAATTTGTTTCAATAAGTGTAAAAATATATAAAAGGTATTTCTCCACCAGTCCGCATCATCACCACGACGGGTTGCAGTACCAGTGTTAGTGAAGGATGGCAAGCCTTGCGGATCGGGAGAGTCATCATCTCCTGCACACAGCCACTGCGCCACCCCCACGTCCGGCTACTCCGCACCCCAGTCCTCGCAGGCAGCGTGCAGCAACCCTCTGGTCTCCAGCTACCGCCAGCCGACTGCCTACCAACAGCAGTGCTCAGGTTACCTTCCACTTCAGGGCCGGGCCTGGTAGAAGTTCCCACAGCTTTACCACGAGACAATGTTCAAAGAGGAGATGTATTTTGATTAGTTTGGCAGTTTTATTATTGATTGATATTTTTGACAATATATTTTTGATTTTATTTTTATTTTTTAAAATTTTTACAAACTTTACTTTACAAACTTATTTTATATTATCTTATTTTACATATAGATGTTTGTGTTTGAGATCATTTTTAAATACATTTAAATGACTTTGTTTGATAATTGAATTAACAGATGGTATGTTGCCAGGAATTTATTGTTTTATTTTATTACGGCTACAAAAACCTTCGATAGGAACATTGTCACTGGTAAAGCGGTGGGCGGAGCGCTAACCTAACGACGGACGGACCGAGTGAAAGTGAAGTGTAAAAGTGAATAAACGTTGTATTAATGCTTAGCGATATCCGGGACCTCCTCTCGGTATATTTTGTAAATATTCAGTTATAGATAAGCACCACAAAGGATTTGACTTAAACGTTTACGTTTCGTTTACATTTACAAACAAAAAAAAAAGAAGATTTTAGACGATTTCCCAGCTGATTCACTTTCATAGTAATTCCGAACACTCCACAGTATGATTGTCACATCCGCAGCTCCACATCTTACTCCGAGCTGTTGTATATAACTGGTACTATTGTAGTTAATTGTTGTGTGTATAGTATAATTTATGATAAAAACGGTCAGTGTTTTGTGCGTGTGTAGATAGTAATGTGTAAATATCGATTTGAATAGTTCGCCACTCGATGGCACATATGTAGGTAATTATTTTCCAGTGGAATTATTGATACATAGTAGTCTTATTAATAATATTGAACTGAATTTTAATAAAATATATGGTAAAAAACACAATGTTTGTTTAAATTTATGTAGCTGTGTCTTTTAAATGTTTAAAAAGTAATTTTCTTTTTTTTTGTCATTGGCTTTCGTTTCGAGGTTTTTTTTTAATTTTTTATTAAGTTCACATTTCAATTAAAATGTTTGAAAAAGTTCGTAGGTACTTAGAGGTATATAATTTAGCAAATAAAAAAAACGAATTTCTTTTTCCATTGTGGCAAACTAAGAAAAATTTTCACATAAAAACAAAATTAAAACTTTAAATCAGGCATTTGTGGTTTTGTTATCGAAATTCAAATTAAAAAAAAAATTAAAAAATAAAAAAAAAATATTGGTGCAAACAAATATTTTTATCTGCGAGGGGTGTGTTGAGTCAAGCAATCGACTAACACGAGTGATGGGTGATTGACTACGAGCTCCTAATTGGGTGCCGATTGTGCGAACAACCCTCGCGCCCTTCACAAATTATAACGATTCACGCTACTACACTCGGGGAAATTAAAACTGTTTTTGTACTTAAAATTACACGACGTGATCACTTTAGTTAAACATTTTATTCCATTGTAAATATTTTACTAGTATGTAATGCGAGAGTTGGCAACACTGTAGCAACGCAACGGCGTCTAATGAATATAGCAATAAGTCTTTAAACAATTTGTCGGTTAACAAATTATTTAAAGAGTAAATTAATGTTTTGTAACTTAATTTATATATATGTTTTGAAATTAGGCCGATGTAATTATTTTAGCTAGGCTTAGAGAAGTTATATTAATTATAAATAATAGTATTAATAACGAAAAGGAATTTGTAATTATACGAGAAATGAGGTGTAATGAATTTCGATTTATAAAATTAATAAAAATTAACGAGTTTTATATGTTTGTTTTATTGTGCCACCTTTAGGAATAATGTCTTCACTCCTCAGTAAATAACGATATTTAAAAAAAAATAAAGCAAAGATATCATAACATAATGATCGTTGCCCTTTGTTTATATGGCAACAATGCCGCTCGTGAAACGTTTACCTTCATGCGAACCCTCAGCTTATAAGCTCATTTTATTGTCTTCAATATTCCCAGATTACCCTATAATCTCTCATAACGTATAACAGTTTATTCCGCATGGCAACATCGCCTTTGTTCAGTCACTCGAGCCCGCCAAAACGGAATAATAACATGACCGACTTTGCAACATAAAATCGTATCTTCAATACTATCCATTGTATTTTGGACCTTATAATTAAATAAAAAAGCGTTTAGTTAGCATTTTTATTGTTATTTGAGTTATAATATGTGTTTCAAATGTAAAGGATATAGAACAATAGAAAGCAATACTACCAGCGCACGTGCGACACGGCAATAAAATGGACAGGTGAGACGAGATTAGCTATTCCCTCTAATGAAATACTTGTATCGGATGTCTAATATTACGGGATTTGTGTCAAAAGTGATGTTATTAGTAATGGGGGTCGTGCAGTTTGATATAATAGCGTAAAACAAAAGAATCGTAACAAGTGAACGACCTCTGACTACTGAACAGACAGTGTTACAGACTTTTCTAAACGTACTCGGGCAAAGCTTTCAAGTAGAGATTTGTGACCACTGTGTGTGTTGTATTATATGCTGGTGAGCTTTTTGTAAATTGTGCTTGTTAAAATAAAAAAAAATTATCTAGAAAATTCTAGATATAGATTTTTAATAGTATTTTTTTCTAATTTATTCCCCATACCATAAACTTTTTCTATTTCTTTTCTGTTTTTTTTGTTTATTATGGGTGAGGTTCATTTCTTCTTTGAGAACAACGTGTCCAACCAAAAAAATCTATGGCTTTATAATATTAGTAGGTATAGATTTATACTAAATATAGCATATCACAAAAAAAGGCTAATTTAAAAATAAATAAATGACTGCAAAAATTAAAAATGTCAAGGTCTTATTAGGTCTAAAAAATTTTAAGCTTAATGGCAATTTTGTTGAAAATTAGGAGTTACCTACGTAAAAAAAAATATTTTTCTATATGTTACGTATTGACATCTCTCATACGAGTATACACACTAACTTCACCTTTGTAAAAGCTACCTTGACATTTAAATTATACAAAATATATAGATGTATGGATAACACTTTAAAATATAATAATTGAATAAGTACCTATATTAAATGTATACATTTACAAATATTATAAATTAAATTATTATTAGATATATTATTGATTCACTGTACATTTATTGCTCGTTTTGTAGGCCGTACTTAAATCACTTAGCTTGCCTATCATAAAACATACTGAATTATTGCGAAAGCTAAACCAAAATATCTTATAATTTGTTTTAACTTTACATATCTTCCGTATATAACAGAAACTGTTCAAGGGAACCTAGTGTAGACACACTCTTTTTATGACCACATAAAGGAAATTAATATAATTTTAAATAAAATCAATTAGCCATGGCCCATGCTAGAATCAAACCCATACATTCTTATATACCATAAATATATATCGAAAGACGACTCGCTATTTCCCGCATATAACTAGCAGGGTAGACAGAGGTTGAAACTAGTGTTGAAACACTCCGTTCCCTACTTACCGCCCAATTTTGAAACATTGCGTGGCGTTACCAAAGCGAGGAAATTAAATAATTAATTCCCTTCAATCGGGAATTGAACGCACAGTCGCCGCATTTCCAGTCAAATAGTAGGTATATGGAAAAGTTATATTTTAATTTAATTAACACACATATATAGGTAGGCTATATAATCGTCAGTATCTTTTGTTTCACATCTGCGGGTATTGTTGTTATAACAATGATACACGAGAGAAGCCATTGTTTGAACGAACTGGTCCAGTCGCTAACTTAACGGGACCATTGTGTTAGCGACTATTGAAAATTATTAGCGAATTAATATTTCGCTTCGAAACAATATATGTTGTACCTACATATATGTATATGTATACATTCAATTGCTAGTTCAGGTCAATATGTTATTCCATGTTAAAGAAAGAGGAATATTTTAAAATATATTGAAATTTGAACAAAGCGGGACTCGAACCCGTGTCTATCGAGGTTATATTATTATGTATTAAACCCTTTGCTACCAAAAAGTATAAAATGTAAAGATGTTGATAACATAGATATTGGCACTGTATGTATGTTTTAATAAAATCTTATATAATAATAGAATATATGGTAAAATGAGGCCTGAGGCTGTGTGGCCGTTGTGGCGCAGCGCCACCGCGACTAACTTCAAGCGCGACAAGTCTGGGTTTGGTTCCCACTGGGACAAATTAATTATTTTCATTTTCGCGCTCTAGAGAGTTGAGTTCCGCCACATCCGATATGCATGTCTCGATTCGGTCAAAAAATGCAGTACAGGGTGTCTTCAGTCTAGGTTCTCTTTGAACACCCTACTAGCCTAGAACACCCTAGTACCTATATTGGACAAAAGATAATAATAATATAGAATTATTAATAATATTCATTTAAATTGTACTACACTATCTAAAAAGAGATGGCACTTTCTCGTTTAGTAATAACAGATTTTAAGTACGAGTAGTTTTGACGTTTATGTAAAAACCTTATTGAATAAACAACAGCGGTGTCACAGAAGACTGTGGCGCTTAAACGAAATAAGTATTTTAAACTTAACGTCGCTTTCAGAAGTTAAGATAGATGATAATAATAATAAAAACTCCTTTTTCTCAATTTCTCATATAATAATTTTCCACTTTCATCTATGTATTTCATATATAAATATTTCCAGATACTAACTTTTGTGATAATAATTTCAGTCAGGGCACATACAACTTTTATGCAAATATAGAATTTATATAGAAAGTACATTCATTCGCGATCCTTTCAGGAGTAATATAAATTATTATAAGCCCATTCTGACGCCGCACCAGCGCTGTTCAACTTAGTACCGTGCACCGTCATACACCAATAGTACGTGACAAAATAAGCTTTAAACGCTTTCAGGTGATTATCTATATGTATATTTTAAATTAAATTAATTTCATACACCATTCTGATAATATTCAATTTGACGATGAACCACTTAACAATTCATATTTTTTATATGAATGAAAAATATACAAATCCTTGTTCTATTTTTTCCATAAAACACCGGTATTACGTAGAGATAAAAAAAATCCCAACCGGACATAAAACTCTCATAACAAAGATGTCACAAGAGCTGGTGTCACAGACAATGCGACGCAGCGGCGACGACGTGAGGAGAGAGGACCATCGATCGTGATAACGCACGCAACGCGCCGCACCGCACCGCGCCCCAACGCATGGTGACGCTGCTCCGGGGGTAAATTATCATTTTAATTTTTTTCTTGGATGGAAATTAATTATGTGTAGGACGATGACCCTAGCTGCTCTAGGTGGAACAGATTCATTCTCAATCGTCTATGGTCATGTATATTGTCTAGCTGGTACTAAAATAGATTCATTTGCTAGTAACCCGTCGCCATGAGATAAGTTACTGATAAGTATCTTCAATTTTTTAATTTAAAAATTGAGATTTTATTTATATCTACTATTGTAAAACAATTAGGTATACCTAAACATTATATGTACATTACATGTTCATTACAATTGTTCATAATAACGTAGGAATGAACTTTGGACTTCAAATCTTACCTAACTGTTGCCATGTTAAAGAAATTTCACAAGCTAAAATTTCCAGTAAGAAATCTATACCATAAATATATAGGTACTAATATTATAAAATAAGGACCGTTGTGGCCTCTGCCTGTAAACGCGACGATTTATGGGTTCGATTTTCACTCGGGGAGAATGAATTATTTTCATTTTATTCGCTCTGGCAACAAGGCAAAGCTCGGTGTTGAGTTCCGACACTTAACATTAAAGGCCTCGAATAGGGAAAAGTGGGGGACGGAGTGTCTTAACACTAGGTTCCTTCAACTTACAGTTCCCTCTGCCTACCCTGCTAGGGATACAGCGTGCAGCGAAATAAATAAATAATAATAAATAATATTATAAGACTGAAGGGTTTGATCCGGAGTCTATTGGGTTGAATAGTAAAATTGTTTTTGTATTGAATAGTACCTGCATTTATCAGGAAGGCTATACGCTAAATGCCATCACGTTAATCGTTTCGATATGACCCACTGTACTTGCAGCTTGTAGTATTAAATCCGATACTATCCAATTCAGGCGAAGTCGTGAGTAAAAGTGGATATGCACAATAAACAGCCAAAAATATATATTATATAAATTGAAATTATATGCTTACAACATTTTATAAAATCTAGCTAAAGTAAACTTACAAGTTAAATTTAAAACAGATTACCTATTGAAAAAAACAAACATAAAAAAAAGTAAACACATAAAATATTCATCGTACAATGTATTCACACGAAATATAGACTTAGTGAAATCATAAAAAATAAATCTAATCCGGGATACAATCCCTTGAAAGGGGGCGAGACGATCTGTAAACAAATTTGTGAATATTATTCGTGCTCGGGGTAGCTGCGCTATGAATGCTAAAGGGTGGTACGAACTTAAGATTTCCATTCATGGGGTTAAGACGCTGAATGTATGGGGCTCTATGGGGCTCGGGAGTCGTAATTGCCGTTAAAGCGTCTGACGAATGGAGGCAAATTGGTTTTAGTTATAAATGTAATGTTTATGTTCTTGCTGAACGCTTGAATTGTATGAAATAAATGTAGTTTCTGAGACGTTGGTAGGTAAATCATATTTTTATATAATATTTTGTTACGTAGTAATTATTCTATGTTTTTTTTTTCAAACCGCCCATTTTTCGTAATGAATTCACCAAAGTTAGAAATAGAAGGTTTAATTTTTATTATATATCTAATATGTAGCTATTAGTATACCTACTGTGACACAAGAAGTGCTTATGATTTTAGCGATGTTTTTTGTAATATATATATATATATATATATATATATATATATATATATATATATATATATATATATATATATATATATATATATATATATATATATATATATATATATATATATATATATATATATATATATATTTTGATTACTATAAATAGTATTAAAACCAATTCACAGATACATGGGCCTTATAATCAGACAGAACGAATAATAAAAAATGCAGTTTTTACGTAAATTTAAGCTCAACCTGCCATTATATTATACAAATATGACACTGGAGATGCGTTCCACTGTTTTTGTTTCACTATATTTAAGCCACTATAGATATAGCGTGGTCTGTAACGTCGAGGGCTCGGGCTGACTAATTAGAACAAAAAACGCGGGAAAACACAAGTACGCTTGACAGTGAGGCAGAGACAAAGCGCGCGTACGCCCAAAAAGGTTTCATATCGCGTCACCAAGCAAATATTGTTGTAGGCTCTATACTATCGTGCCTTAGGCCCATTTTTCTGTACAGTAAAAATATTGGCTTGAAAATTTATTATTTTTAATTGACAATCTATAAAGGCATATACACGGAACGGTCGTTTGCAAATTTAGATTTTATGTCGCGAGAATAAAATGTAGTTTTGCATGCTTGAAATGGTTATGAGGATGTTTTCGCTCTGTCTATGGTTGCGTACAGAAGCGCCATCGCGTCGATTGTCTCTGGCACGTTCGGGCAAAGAGGCCACAATCGATAGAGCACGGGCGTGCGTTGTAATGAATTTATTAAAGGACTAGCGTGATCACTCGGGTTTACTAACATATTAATTTTGTAATACAAAGGTTGTAATACAAAGGTAATACAAAGGTAGAAATGGATGATATGCAAAGCTTGGGAGAAGCGGCGTCCTAACGTTTTCTCCGAAAAGTCCTAACTTTTCAGTTTAAGAAATAATAGATATTTATTTCGTTAACTGAAAATTACAGTATTGTGTATAATATATGTAGATACATTGATAATATTGATCTATGGTCTATTTGAGCTTGAATACACCGGATTAAGAGAATACAGTTTGAAGTTACTTTCTGCTTACTAAAAAAAGAATTTTTAAATCATATAATATTTTATTTTTACTATTTATGAAAAATGGAAATAGGATAATAAATGAATTTTAAATTTTTACCAGAGACGTTTATTTCCTATATTTATAATATTGGTAATTTTTCTGTTTGCAATGTATGTATAAATATATGTATATATTAGCGTGATTCCGTATCAATCATCACGATTTTTTTCCAAAAAGAACACAAAAAAAAAACCGAGTAGTTCCCCGAAATCTACCCGAAACTATCCGTGTATGAAAGTGTACTCAAAACATGCATACATTAAAAAACACTACACTAACTATTTTAATATAAAAATGTATTTCACGCATTTACCACACACTTTAAGTAGAAGGGTCAACAAGGAGAAACTTATATAAAAACACTCCGTTCTCCGCTTTCTGTAAAATTCTGAAACATTTACATCGGTATATCAGACTAAAAATGATATACCTATGATGGAAAAATGAAAATAATCTCAAATCTCATAATTCCCACGACTATCGCCATTGAACTCACTATCGTCTGCCATAACAGACGCTGCACCACAAAATATTCAATCAAATACTTAATAATTTTTTTTTAGCTTAACACCGCACATAGCAGGGTAGGCAGAGGGCGCCTAGTGTTAATACACTCCGTTCCTCACTTCCGCCAATAAGTTTAATTTTAACTTTAAATTAAATATTAATTTAATTTTATATACTCGCTATACAAGTTGTATGTACGATTACACGTTGCTTACAAATGAATACATTTGAAATAAATAATTACGTTGAGTCACGGTGACGTGGCGACTGGCACCTGACGTCTCATTAACACTCAGATATGCGTCTGTCCGACACCGTGCAGCCTCGGACGACCACCAGCGGTATTGCATTGGGGTCTTGGTTCTGTAGGTATTAAATATTTAGGTACTTAAGCTATACATTTGTAATTTCGATCCCTACAGAAATGAGTATCTATAGCTATTTAAACGCTAGCTCTCCGCTTACGGCTTTGCCCGCGTAGTTTTCTATAGGTTAAGAGAATCTTAAAATACTTCCTCATGGCATGAAGTAACTTCACACATCATCTATAATTTTATTTAGCATTTTATTTTTTTTCTTAACTACGAGTATTGAAAGTACGAGTATATGAGTATATTTAACTTAGATTTTATATTTGAACGTATGTTGCAAGTCTCTGAGTATGTCAGTCACTTTACAGTTATATATGTATATATAGACTTTACTTCCCCTATCTACATGAACAAAGCACGGTCCGCCACCTCTAAAGCTAAAAGCTCCAACACATCTCTAAAAGTTCAAAAAGCGGAAAATTGAGTGTCCAGGCACTGATTTCAGATTATCTCTATAATTGGGTCTAGTTGTTTATCAATATGTACTAATTCCTTCATTTCCATATGAAGAAAATAATAGGACAGACAACGGAGTGTTTAGACACTAGATCCTCTCTAGGTGCTTGTATGCATGTATGGATGGGGGTAAAGCATGAAGTTAAAAAATGCTAATGCTTATATTAGTTAGGTCTTAGAAAATAAATAAAAAAACACTTCATACCTCTAACTTTAAATTTTATTATTTATTTATTTATTACGGTTATTTTTGACGGATTCTGTTATTTTTAAATAATCTATATTTTTTGTAGTAAATAATCTATATTTTGAAAATAATATCTACTAGCGTTGAACTTCACTGAGTTTTTTCTTTGTAAATTCACAGTAATTGAGTACATCATTCTCACAGAGGTCTCAAGAATGAAGTAAAGCGGAAGACAACTATATTTAAAACATATGCTCAGAAATTTTAAGCTTCATTTTATAATTTTGCGAAAGAATAAAATTATTATTGTGAATTATTAATACGAAGAGCAGTCTTTGAAATTAAGGATCTTCAAATCTTACCATAATTGTGATTTTGTTGATTCATCTACGAAGCGACTTTTATTTCTACGAGCGAGCGTTCAGTATATTTTGACAGCTCGCCCGACGCCATGACAGGTGGCTGTGTTAAACTGAGAAACAATCACGACTTATTTGTATTGTTATTTTAAATATTATTATTATACGTAATTAGAGACGATATCGTAGTTTATAATTTATGTAGATTCCATTCCCATCCGGTTAAATATATATATTTTTTAAAATATTTTTGTTATTCTGGTTTTGTGTAGACAATATACAAGGATAGATTCCATTTATATCGCGATGTCTGTGTAGGTTTTATATCAGTTAAGTTATTTAAGTTATTATAATTGTCATTTTAATTTATGTTTAATGTCACTTTAAGAATTACTTATAAAAAGTACGTATTATACTCATTTAATTTGTTTAATGTATAGGGTTACCTACATATGTATAAGAAAGACTGTACCCACAAGTGAATTTTCTTACTATAAATCCAAGATTATTTCAACAAATTATTTATTTACGGTAGTTGATTCAATTGTTTCTGAATCGAACTAAAACAGTGTAATTTATTTTTTTCATGGTGAAATTGTTTTGGCATGTAAGTAACCAAATTTTCGTCGATCCGTCCTTCGACGCCATTATATTAAATGGTGAAGATATATTATTTATAATTCGGACTAAACTCTGCCTGTGTTTAGTTTCTACAAGAAACAAAATATATTATATACTATTTACATATATGATATTGTTTTAGTATATCTACTTACCTATGGAACACATCAGTACGTACAGGAATACAATTCCTTTGATACCTACATTATGCATAAACTTTTTTTTTATCTCCAGTGTCAAGACACTTCGTTCTCCGCTTTGTGCGCTTTTGGTCGGGATATTGCGTGTTGAGTAGCGGAGCTTAACAAAGATCTTTGTCTCTCCAGAAACATTATATTCTTTTATTATATTATTATTATTAACGGTATATTGCAATAGTCACTATAAACATTAAGACTTTAGGTGCTTGATTGGGTCAATAATTACATTTCTATCATAGAATCCAAATTATACACCGATCTGTTTGAACTAACTGAATATATAATAAATATATAAAAAAAAACATCTATCCCATTAACCTGTCCCATAAAACAAAAAGGGGCACATTATACAAATTCTCGTACTTCAATACAACAAAAAAAAAAAAAAAAAAAAACATGTGTCAAATTTATTGTATGCATAATATACTCGTGCATGCGTTACAAAGCGACAACAATTACGTTGAAAGCCAAAGCTGTTCATACGAGACTCTACTAATGCATGGATGATGGAACAATACAACGTCATAAGGCAGAAAGGACGAATCGTTTGAAGTAATCGTGATTCAGATTTCACAAAGACCGAGTATACAGTTATAGACTAATGCGGCCTTTGAGAATAACCCGGTAAGTGTAACCTTTTACTCCGCCCCCCCGTAAGTCGGTATGTACGCGTATATACCTACCTACCTACCTACCCATAACCTACCTACCTAACTACCTACTACAGTTTTCGTTAAGTACTAACGCATTTTCATCTTTATCGATGATTAAAGCGTTTTTGTACGTTTGATTTCGACCAAAATTGACGTTTTGTTTAATGTGTTTGTGAGAATGGGGTTTTGTATTTTTTTTTTTATTTGCTGCTGTAGGATAACGGTTTTAACGCTTTTCATAGCATATATGATATAGTTTAGGTTCTTAGGTAGGTGATACGTATTTAGGGAATTTAAAATTGTTATTAATGACCATAATAGAATTAAGTTAAATTAATTATTGTACTATTATAAACTAGTTGGCAACTTCTTACAAATAATAGCCTCTTAAGGATAAAAATTATTATATATTCAAGTAGGTAGGTAGGTATGTCTAGTTTTGAATAGGTAATGTCAAACAAAAAATAATATTCAAAAGTACATTGAAAATATTAATAACAAAAGGTACGGACTATGTGTCTGTACCTACGTGTAGGTATGTGTCTATACCTAAGAAAAATATAAAAAAAAAAACAAAAAGTATTTATTTCAGAATATAGATCAAGACGCTTTCTATCTTTAAATAAATCTTACTATTAGACTGAAATGTCTACTCAATACGTTATCTTTACTTCTCTACTAACATTAGTTTATTATTTTCGAGGTCACTGTGGCGCAGTGGGACAGCATCTGTATGTAAACGCAATGGTAGCGTATTTGATTTCCACTTGAGGAAACGATTTACTTTCACATTTCAATACCTACTGGAAGACAAAGCGCGGAGTTGAGTTCCACCATCAACGCAATATATATCGAATTCAGGCGGAAAGTGGAGACCGGAGTATCTTAATACTAATTTTCTTTATGAGCTTGTATGATTTTACTATTGCGATATATAGAGAATAACTCGATGAAAATTTTGGTATACATAGTTATTTGTTACACATTTTCAAATAATATAATAGATTCTAATAAACAAAAAGCATCACTACACATTTAATTTACAAATGAAGTACCGTCGTGGAGTACTTTTTAGTGCGCGCTGGAATAATGAGATAAGAACGCGCACATCTCTTTAAATACGTGGATAGAATAAATTCAGGTATCACATCACGTCACGTCGTATTCGCGTCGCGTATCGACAGTACGGTACATAGAAGGTACGCTGCAAATTATAATAGATAATAATTAATAATTATTCTAATTTCAAATATAATTATATTCATTATCTATGGTAAAATCTATAAATACAAACAGTAAATTAATAACAATATCAATATTTTTAATAGTCTCTTATTAGCATGAACCTCCTTGTTTATAAAAAAAAAGGTTTTATAAATCTCTTTATTTATCCCTATATTACTAATTATTAACATTGTAAAACTATAATACTTTCTTTAATTCCCCAAATTCGCACATTCTTAACAATTCAAATCCCACATCGACATTCACCTTCCCAGTATCTCGAGCGTGAAGAGTCGCGTCGCGAACCACGTCGGTGCTCACTTCCCATAAATCTGCCATAAAGATGTAGATTCATTTCGCAATATCATGGATTCCTATAATGAGCAAAGGCGGGAGCAGCGTGACGCCGCCGACACGCTGCGCCCGCGTGACTCTGAAGGACCACACGCGGTGTCACGCTGTGACCGCCTTTCTTTGGAACTACAGATTCGAATCCCGTTTGACAGATTCGACTTCTTTAATGTTCTTGAGTGTGCAAGTGAGGAGTCGGCGGAGTGTGAATGAGCAATTGCCCAAGTGATGGGAATTTGACGTGAGAACTCAGGTTGACGTTGACATTGACGTTTGTTTCTTGATATTTCTTTTCATTATTTTTAATATAATAATTGATTTGCATTGTTGTTTTTGTGTGAGATTTTAATTAATTGTTCTTGGCTGCGTGTGGTCTTGCATGTGCCTTTAAACTTTATAAAAATTAAAAATAATATTGTCAATGTCTTTTTTTCATTTTTGTTGCAGACATTTTATTCACATTTCTGCTTCGTCCAATTTGAACCTACGCCACTTGGACGACATCCAAATATATTCAAAAAGCGCAAGTTAAGTATATGACAGTCACGCTACGAATATTTTTTTTTAAATTATCAAGCATTTTACCTTTAATATCTATATTAAACTACTTTATATAAATAATTAAAAGATAATGAATTATATTATATAGAAATATATATCTGTAATGTATATTAAATATTTTTATTTATAAATATTGATGTATTTCTATAACTATTTCAAAGAATAGGTGTATCAATGTAAAATTATCATTTCTTTGACAACTGAATATCTATGCTATATTATGTAGTTTTTTTCTTAGTAAGGTTAGAATTTTGAAATCTTATGATTTAATATATTCTATAACAATTGCTTCTCTTAAATTAACTTTCAAACGTCGTAAATTTTACTTTATGAATATAAAATGTTAGAGAAGAACTAAGTAAATACTAAATATCTTTCAGCACTGTCCTTAAACGTAAGTTTTTTTTGTCAGATTAGGTTAGTTATCAATATTTGCAAGATTTGCATCTCTTAAGTTCTGTACATCATCAGAACGCCTCGTTAATATCGTCTTGGGATTCGTCGGAGCGGCACTCTGGAATTAGGGGAATCCGGTTCAATCAGAAATCAATAAGTAGCAAATTATTAAGTTGTTGTAGTTACATGCATAGTCACATGCATACGAGTGATATGTAGGTAGGTACCTAGCTATACATATAATAAACATTTAACTGGTCGCTATCTGGACATGGAGTATATATGAGAAACTAACTAACTATTATTCGGGACATTTATCCATGTAAAATAACATAAAAAGGATACAGTCAGCTCATTCTGCAGGAATCCAGGGCAGTACGCAAGGCAACTCAAAAACCGTTGGCGGTAGTTTGATATAATAATTATATCAACTGACAGACGAATGCCGCCTCAGTCTACCCGTGACCACGGACCACGTGACGACAGACCACTGCAAAGTGTTCGAAACGTCAGGGTCCAAAAAAAAAAATGATAGTATACACGATTAATCCGTTTAAACTGTTTTATTTAATATGAATAAACATCGCGAAAATGAAAGAAATTATTATAAAATGAGATTGTTTTTAAAATTTTGTATATTTAATTGTATATACGTTCGTGCACGGTCATCTCTGAAACGGCTCTACGTAGCAAATATTGGCAGAACAATAAAAATGTTTAAGATCAAATATGTATACCCAAAATTAATGAATAAATCAATTGTTACTATTATTATAAGATATAACAGATTTAAACGCGATTTTCGCTGTTGTGTGTTTTGGCAAGGCAAGTTTCCTTTAACACTTAGTGTTGGTTTTATTTCAATAAAAAGATATATTAAAGTAAAGTACCTATATATAATATAAGCAACATTAGGTGTTTAAAAAAATTGTTATAAAAAAACTTCATCCTTAGAAAAGAATGCACTATGAAATAAAAAAAAAGTAAGAAAAGCACGAGCTATGTTTACACAAACTTGGAATCTATGATGGCTTACTTTAAATGTCGGGACTAATGGTAAATAAAAAAAAATCTTCACGCCATTTTCCTCACATATTAGGGTAGATAGAGGGAACATAGTGTTAAGACACTCTATTCCCCACTTTCCACCTAATTTTAAAACATTGCGTGTGGCGTAGCAGTAGCGAGACTCAATGTCGCGCTTTATCTTGTTCCCAGAGCGAGGAATTGAAATTGATTCATTCTCCCCTCGTGGGAATCGAACCCACAACTATCGCGTTTACAGAAATAAATATACTTTTTTTTTTCAAATTTTCTTCCCACACAGACTAAGTTGTGGGCACAGCTAGTTCTAAATATAAAGACAAGTGGAAATTGAACCCATATACTGCGCAATTTCCCGATTTTGTGCGTGGGCCTAATATTTTGTGTTTTGTTGTAGGGGAGAGCGGGGCTGGTCGTAACAGAGGTAATAATTAACAAGCTTTTATTTCCGTTAAACAATAAGTGTTAGGAGTGTTATATTTGGTCTAGACACACCACTATGTACATAGCTGAATGTGCCTTAAATTTTCATTTACCAAGTGCCAGTTAGTCATCACGTGCATTAGCTGTGCGTAGCAACCTAAAATTCACTGGTATTCGGACTTTACCTATGTCCATTGCATTCTGTATGTGCTCTGTATGTGTATCCACTGATGTGATATATATATATATATATATATATATATATATATATATATATATATATATATATATATATATATATATGTATATTTATATATATATATATATATATATATATATATATATATATATATATATATATATATATATATATATATATATATATATATATATATATATATATTATGTATTTACCAAACCACCAAATGTGTTTTATTGTAAGGTTTACTTTTATATAGAAACTGCAAACACTTATTTAAGACAGCGCATCGCCCACATCCCAAGAAGTAACTAGGTAGGTATATGAACTGACAGCTAAAGAGTAAAATTAAAACTAATATAAAATACAACTGACTTTTCTATTTTATTTATGTGATATTCGTCATATTCAAATTTTTAAATAAATAAAGGGCAAAGGATAAAAGGGGTACAGGAAAGACGAGCATTCATTGAAATAGATTGTATAAAAACTGTTAAATTTTTATTGTATATAAAAACTGTTAAATGTTAGAATCAAGAAGCCATGACAGCCGATTATTAAATAAAATATTTTAATAATTTTCATTGTAACCTAATGATGTCAGGGAAATAAAATATGAGCTTGCTATTCAATATGAGGTAGAGAATATTACAAAAACTTTTTTCTTTGGTTGTGATTGGTTCCAAGACTGGACTTTATATCCGGCGTCCAAAGAAGACATACTTATACTAATTAGTTTGTAACAGCCCCTCTCTCTCCTAAATGTCGACACACCTCAAGTCCTCAAAAAGTCTCAAAAGGGAAAAAATTAAACGTTTATAGGATACCTTTATTAAATGACCGACCGACAGACGACCATCGGTCAGTCTGTTCGTAAGGCTATTGTTCACAAGATCGCCTGAATGTATCAAGCTGAAATTTATATTCAATATCTAGGTTTTTAGATTTGTTGCACGGAAATAAAAAAAATTGAAAAGAATACGAGTTTTTATGGTTAGTTTTTGCCACCTATGTATGAAATTTGCCGCTTAATCAAAACCTATAGGGTACTTGCTATTGACCTAGAATTATGAGATTTAGCAAGAAGTAAATACTTACAGTAAATATATACCGATATAGTAATAAATTGGAAATGATTTGGAAATTAATATTACAAAAAAAAAAGCCAGTATAGATTTACCTATATCTGTAATTCTTTTCATACAAAATGAGTTCATACGCCCTCAGATTTAAGTTGGTCAACTTTTGTAAGTTGTACTTCTTGTTGACCTACAATAATGAAATTGTTACGGGACCCTCGGTGAGCAAGTCTTACTCACACTTGACTTATATTTTTTATAAATATAACCTAAATTTAAATTCTACTATAAGTAAATAGTGTAGCATACCTATGTGTAGTACATAAAATATTTTACAAGTAAATAAATTATGATGCCAATAAAAATTGATGATTTGACAATAAAATTATCAAGCAAGTTTTTTTTAGGATATTTTTTTTTTCAATTATTGACTTGGCATAGTTCGTTCTACGTTAGGTGCCTATACTAAAAATTAAAAAATAAATTATTATAAAAAAAGTTTTGAATACAAGATATTTTATAAAATATTGTATGAGTATCAATATTTCTAAATTTTCAATTAAATTCAAATAATATTTTCATATAAGACTGAAAGCCTTATAAATAAGCCCTACATAAATTACTCGTATATCTGTTTGCGGCCATACATTACAACATCCGGTGGAGACAATATGAAAATCGCCTACCAAATTTAGTTTCCGTTGCACAATCACACAAAAAGTTACAAATTGTTCAAGTTTCCGCCCAAATTTGGGTTTCGAGGCACGCGCCGCACGTCCCCACTATTGGTCGGCGTCGCTGCGCACTGATTGGCCTACAATTTGACAATAATGGCGTTAAGACGAGACTATGCATCATGAGAGGGTGTTACCGCCGTCCACGTGCCGTCCAATTTAAAGCTTACTATCAATTGGGTTATGATTCAAAACCCCATGGCACCGCCGGGCGCATCTGCCACACACGTATGCCTCATCTCCCCTCTAGACAGATGCTGTTACACCATAGTAACAATTTCGCCCACAGCGTTTCAAAAGCTATTGTGCAACTTATATTTTTGTATTATTTTGACTAATTCCTTTGTCGTGCGGTTGGTTAGACCCAATCGGGGGGTGAGTTAATTCATTGGATGCGTTTTTGTTCGCCGCTACCGGTTTTTTAATAGTTTTTGTGTAAATTTTGATGAATATCGCATTTGTGGCTCAAGTGTTAATGTTGCAGTAGCACCACATGTTAGGTGTTTGAATATTATTTTTTTTACATACATTATGGAGTCATTACAACACTGGGTTGCCTTTGTTGAATTCACAAAATTAAATCTAAAAATGGTTGATAAATTTTATGATCGTAAATTTTTTTTATGGTATAAATAAAAAAAAATGATCTTTGATGACACTACTTTTTCTATTTTCTGCCAACTCTAGGCCAACAGCACAAGGCCCTGCTATATCTTACAAGCTTCAGTAAAACACTCCACTGCACCATAATGGTGTGCATTAGTTTTATCTATAATCTGTATTTTTTAAAATAAAAAGCATAATAAATATCTATATCAATGACTTGGTAATTATAATGAAATTGAAATATATATTTTAATTTAACATAAGTGCTTAGTGGGTACCTAGATATTTGTACATATTTTTTAATAAAACTAGATCTAGGAAACTAGATACAATAAGTATCTAATACATAGGTGCATACACACACGCACACATTTAATAAGCATATCAAACTAGCCGTGACTAAGTCGAGATGTTGACGGCTGGCCGCCTCGCCGAAAGCGAGCGAAATATAAGTATATTTTTTTATACTTTTTAATAATTCTCACGAGCGCGAGCGGCACAGTAGCGGCTGTAGCCAGCGCTGGTCGGCCACTTCAGCCGAAATCTCGAAAACCACCCGTGTACCGCAATTACTGACGCGAATTTATGAGGGTTCCGTGACCAATTATAATTAAGGGCTTTTTGTCTAATATTTCAATGTGCGATTAGATGTGAGCGGAGTTCGTGTGGGTTTTAGGAATATAAGAGTCTTTTGGTTTTAAAATTGATAAAAAAATTATAAATCATAAAAAAATTGGTATTTTAAGTAGTAGGTAGGTACCTACATTTACATTTCACATTACTTGCTTATCTTATTATAGACATATCTCCTTACATATGCTTAGAATTTATTATTATTATTAAAAAAAAGAATGCGCGTCCTAATAATAAATATCATATTCACTAATGTACCTAGTACTTTTACCTTATTGTCTTAATTTAAGTATATAAGTTAAAAAAAAATAATTTAATCACATACCTATATGTATCTAACTTCTACATAGATTATACATTAAAATAACACATCATTATCCAAAATTATAGGGTTATTTTGGTGTCCTGAAGTAGGGCCTAGGATCTGAACCAAATTCCTACCCATAATGTACGGTATTCATCTAAGCTGTATATATATATATATATATATATATATATATATATATATATATATATATATATATATATATATATAAATATATATATATATATATATATATATATATATATATATATATATATATATATATATATATATATATATATATATATATATATATATATATATATATATACATATATATAATGTACGAAAAACCTTCCCTAAAGTTAGTTATGTCAGTATATTTATCAACAAAAAAATACTTTGCGGACCTCTAAGCTTCCAAAACCGCCATTTGACGCGGCATTATTATGTATTTTGGAAATTCCATTGTTTCGTAATCTCCCCCGGCCCTCGAGTCGAGTGTCGAACGAGCCATTGAACGCCGTGAAATTTTCTATGTGCATTGTGAATTTTCTATTATTTTATATATGTATATGCACCTATATGTATAACCCCCGAGGCACAACGGATTGCGTGACCTCGTGCGGTATGGAACTAAACGTCACCGAAAAATCACTCGCTGGTATATATTTTTTTTTTAATTTTATTTTCGCATAGCATTCGCTAGCATCACGCTGCAGGAGCTCTTGCTTGTTACTTGTATTTTGACTATATTAATAAGGTATAAGAAATTATAAAAATATATTTTAAAAAGTTTTTACCTAAAAACCTCTGCGGGTAGACATATGTAGGTAGTACCTAGGTGTAGGTGTCTATGCACAAACGAGAGTACATTTTACCTAACTTAATATATGGAATTAAAATAATTTTGAAAATTTGATTGAAAACACTCTAAATATTATTTTTATCTCAAATATTACTTTAATCTTTAATTATGGAGACAAACGTGTAAAGTAGTCTATGGTTACTTTTTTGTTTTGCAAAGAAAACACAAGAAAAACTAAGCCGAAATATATTTTAAAAGTAAATAAATGCCTCCCTCGCGCATATTTCAACGCCAATCTATAAGCAAATATAAAATTAGCTAGAAACATTTTAATTAATAAAAAGTTATACAGAAATGACGTCTGAGCCAAATATCTTGAGATTCGTATTACATAATCTATATAGGTAAGGCCCCGTTAGTGCCTCTCTAGTGTGATATGCAACCTATTTAATAAATACTAACAAGTGTGAGCTATTCTTTAAAATTATATAACCTATATTTTTATGACATCACATCTTTGGATTGGAATAGGAGGAAAGTGGCGTTCGGTTCAAGCAGTATCTTTAAAATCTAGTAGAGAGTGGAGCGTTTCAACACTCATTTCTCTCTGAGACTACCTTACTGTAGGTACCTTACCCTACAAGGTACGGGGATGCTTGAATCTAAGAAATAACTATTTATTTTATTATAACCCTTTGTTCAACTTACCTACTTACTAACTGCACACGATAATTACTCTATTTTTAAAAAAAAAAAATATATTTCCATATTTTTATGAAAATAGCGTACTTACTTCATAGCACACCTACCATGTTTGAAATCTAACTTAAATGTTCAAAACGCCATTGAGGAGGGAAAACGCCTAACTCGAAAGCGAAATTTAATTTTGGCCATAATTCCTATATTTATACAAATTATTAGTTACATTAAAGTGAACCCGAAACTAGTAGTAACTTCCTCAGCGTTAATAACGGCCCATTACGCTTACCTGGACAAAAAAATCTTAAAAATCATTTAACTTGAAGTTCATTCACGTTGGAGTGGTCTCCAGCCAGCCCCTAATTCCTTTCATCTAAATTCGTACCTTCGATTGTGCGGAGAAAAAAAAGAAATTAAAAAACTATTGATCGTACACAATCGCCACTTCAGCCGCTTTGTCCGCGATATTGAAAACTCGTTGTGGCGGTTACATGTGTTCTCGTCATAACGTCGAATTTTGGGAGCGAGCTATATTACTTTAGATATTAGAGCATATTCTTAGTACTTATACCTATACATTGTTTTCTAGCTTCACTTTATTCTTGTTTGAGATAGGCTAGTGTCAAATCACTCCGTTCTTACGTTCCTATATAAAAAAAATATTAGTAAAAATATATAAAAGTGACAAGTTGGATGTAACTATACATCGTTAGGCAAGTGCTTTATAACAGCTTTATTGCTTTTCAATGCTTAAGCTTAGGCTTAGGCTTAGCTAAGCTTAGGAATTAAATTGTTGACTAAGTTTTGCAATCTGAAATATTATTATGACAGCCATGTTACGTTATCTACATATTTTAAGAGGCTAGAGCGCATTGAAGTCTGATCTCTTACTTAAAGAGAATTGTAAAACAGAGCTCATAAGTAAAGCCTACGAGGAATATTTGAATGATAAAAATGTACTGTTAATTTGAATTATGTTTAAACCAATATAATTAATAATAAAATTGTAACATTGATATTTAAAAGGGCAAATGAGTTTCTTGTAACGTCTATTTGAATAAAGATAACTTTAAATTTGCATTATTCCAATAGGTGCTGGTGTAAATGGTGTTCGCTAAGTAAACACGACGGTACTAGGTTCGATTCTCACTCGAAGGAATTAATTGCCATTTCCCCACTCTAGTACACGTTGTACGAGACAGTCCTGCTATGTATGGAATAAGGCGTGCAACTGTTTCGCCTAAAAACTATGTTTTAATAAATATATATGGAAAATAAAACAAAAAATAAAAGCATTCTTAGTAAATTCTAAATCGTGTTTATTTGTACCATTGCAATTCATATCAAATTCCAACTTATATACACTGTTACACAATGCAAAAGAAATGTTTATAATTTACATAACCTTTAATATATATATATATATATATATATATATATATATATATATATATATATATATATATATATATATATATATATATATATATATATATATATATATATATATATATATATATATATATATATATATACTAACTACATGCATACATACATACATACATACATACTCGTACATATTGTGTCGAAATCAAATTAATTTATGAATTACTTGTTTATTTTATTTTATTACAAAGAAATATATTTCAACCTAATATTTTTGGATACTTTCCTAGTACATATTTGATGAATGTCTGTCATTATTTGTCTATGTTGCAAGGCTACAAAGTGGAGAGAGTTCTCTCTGCATATTTACTCTATGTGCCGTAGAACATTCGAGAAGACACAACTTAAATTGTTGTACTCGATGTGATAATGGAACTGAACGCTGGACTCTTATATAACCAGGACCGAGATACCGCAATAACCTTAATAATAATCTGCAATAATGGCGTCGTAAGTCAAGAAAATAATATATTGTATATCTATGTTGCTTTTTTTTCCAAATGCTACATACATAGATCATTTAAATGTAAATATAAACTAAATAAAATAACATCACTGTGTCAGAGAATATATTTATATATATAAATATATATATAAATATATATATATATATATATATATATATATATATATATATATATATATATATATATATATATATA
Source organism: Dione juno (assembly GCA_037127375.1). NCBI lineage: Eukaryota > Metazoa > Arthropoda > Insecta > Lepidoptera > Nymphalidae > Dione > Dione juno. The sequence continues at coordinate 9,620,740 of JAXRJS010000067.1, forward strand.
TATATATAAAGGTGAAGAGATTGTTTGTTTAAAAGCGCTTATCTTAAACATTTTTTTTCTTGAACAGTCCATCTATCGTGTATCTGTCTGTGGTCAGAATTACCTACCTATCTTGTATTAGACGTCCTTTATAATCTTATAGACTAAGTGGGCGAAGATATTGTGACCATTAATACTATAATAAGACCATATCCATATTTAAAAGAAAGCTAAAATTAAAATGAGCTATGAAAAATGGATGAAAACTTCAATATTTTTTGGTACTTATATGTATTTTGCAATTAGTTATAGTTTAGTGTAGGTCATATGGTATTGGGTTCAACATATTTATGTATTTAAAAAAAACAACAATACCTTGTTGTATCGAAGAATATAAATTTGGACAACAATATATGCAAAGCGTAAAAGTGCGCTAGTACTAAAATGTGACATAATAATAATAATAAAAGTGATACCTATATAGTAATAAAATTATAACTAAGTACATAATAAACTAAATATTTATCTACCTAACACTTCACACTCTCCGCACAATCAATTGTTTTTTTTTATCAATTTTCCGACCGATCTGACTTTTAGTCACTGTGCCACACACCTACGTGTGTAAACCAATTTCAATACAAAATTTTCAACGCCATGTTGAATTTCCTTGGTATCTGTTCGAGCCTGAGGATCTAGGATTGTTATAGTTCCTTTGACTATGATTTTGTCCATGTTGACCGTTTCCCTGCCTGTGTCCGTGGGATGAGTACCCTTGTCCAGGATTCTGGTACCTATGACCCTGCCCCTGACCCTGGTTGTGTCTGTAGCCCTGGTTGGAGCCATATCTGTCCTGGCTAGACCCATGTCTATCCTGATTTTGTCCGTACCTGCCTTGATTTGATCCTGACTGATATCTGGATTGGCTATATCCTTGGTTGTATTGGTGGTGGGGTACGTACCCGCCACGCCGCGGTCCGAATGATTGTGATTGTGAGCGATCTGAAACAATAATTTCATTTTGTTACAACTGAATATATATAGTTAGAGAGAGAGAGAGAGAGAGAGATCTTAGAGAATCTAATTAAGCCAATTATTCTCTTATTTTTATAACATATTAAAAACTAGTCATATTTCATATACTAATAAAAATCTTGACGACACCATACATCATTTCAAGGGTTACGTATATTACTTATGTCTTTCAAACCTGGTCACTTGTATCTTATTAAGTAAGTACATTGAAAGGGCACAACCACGCTAAGTTTGACTTTCTACTAAATATAAGGCCCAGCTATTTCTCGCTGGAGGCACAAAACGACGCAACACTCGACAGCTTAAAACCGCTTACAAATCGAGTCCGTGTGAAACGTCGACAAGTGTTTAATCGCTCGCTTTGTGCTATATCTTACGCGCGGATCTAGATACGTGTGAAGCGCCTTTATGACTGGTGAACTGGCGGCTAGCTTGCTTCAGGTGAAAGGTATTTTGAATAGACGCAGTGAGGCAATTTATTTTCGATTTACATATACATATGTAAAAGAAACGTTCAAGGTGCTAAAAGTTAATGGGTCTTGATGATGACCTCTGAACTAAGGTCATACGGTCATAAGGTTATACGTATAAGGTATAAAGGAGGTAACAGAGTACAAATTCAACTCATTTATGACTTTTTCCTATTGGCCGGCCTGGATGGCCTTGGCCTTATTCCTATTAAGTGCACGGAGCTTAATCATATTTTATTGAGCCAGACGAAGAAAATGCCTAGTTTATAAACATAACACGAAATAAGCGGCACCTTAACAGCGATCTTATTTTAAATACACAACGACGGTACATTTAAAAAAAAATTTAAATCTATGTTCGCTTCTTCCAGTAATACTATATCAATGTTAGAAACAGCTTATTCCGAAGAGGCGGGGAGTGGGCGAGGTCTACACAAAGTTTTGGATCTAAAAGGATTTCCTACGATAGACCCGCGACTGAACCGATAGCTCTAAGCTCAGCACTGCCACAAACAAAGAGTTCTCAAACACTTATGCCGTCTTAGCGACGCAACCGAGTACGACTCCGGACCGGTTGTAATAAAACAAGTACACGATTAAGTAGTGCGTATGTCGAGTGATTTATTAGAAATATGCTCATTTTTTTTAATTGGTTGGTTCGTTTTAGTTTTTAGTAATCAGAAGGTCTGTTATAATACATAAGTTATCTTTTTCAGGTAAACTTTTTCTTTAGCATCCCTCCCTCGATGGGAAGGAAAGCTCGTCTGATAATAACATAAATTACAATCTATTTACATAATAATTTCATCTAAACACATTAAAAATCACGAATCTACTTAAAAAATACTTAAAGAAACAACAAAAAAAAATTAATCCAATTATCATGATTTGATAATAGTACGTACGCAGTAGTGAGTGATAAGAGTACCCGCCATAGCAATCGTGAATACCTCATAAAAGCAACGTAATGTGACACTATCCACACAAAACTAGCTGTTACACGTCAGCTTTCGTACCGCCTAGTTAATCTTTAAAAGGCAAGTGATAATTCAGATAGTCCCTACTGTAGCTCTCTTTATAATTACGCTCTCTGGGAGTGCGTAACGAGGCGTCGCCATTAGGTGCCATTGTTGAATGGCGCCCGACGTGGGGCGCGATTTGTGCTACCATCATTATGTTACTATATCTACATACTATTTGATATATGTATGTATAATGTACGTAAAATTTGTATTTACGATTCGGGTTTCACATAAATGACTAAACGGTAAGTAGCAAGAGGCCACTTATAAAATTTGTGACATGTTCAAAGAGATCAACTACACGAGTGGTTCTACTAAATGTTATATAAGCAAATATTGCTTACTAACATTTAAATATATTTTCATGTTTCATGTAGGTTGTTCTTAACTTTGTATTAAGGTTTTAGTGACAAAACACTATGTTATTCTCAATCACTATGGCGTTTCGACGGTGACTTTGATGGTGATTGACTAACATAAAAAATAAATAAACATATTTATTGTAGACATATTAGGACTGGAGAAGGCGTTAACTTATAACTGTAGGCTATACATATGTGTTGTTATAAAATATTTCGTATTTTAAACACATGTGCTATTTTCCTTAAGATGCCGAACAGTAGATCAATATCCAGTACTAACCTAACCTAACCCAAAGTCGGTCTTTAAACAGCACGAATACAAGTACCTACTTCAATAGCTTTCCAAAGAACATGTTCGAAGCAACATTTTGGCTGTACGATATCTCATCATGTACAGTACAGTACAGTACAGTATACAGTAATAAAAAAAAATAAGCATGCTAGCACATAATAGGCACCTAATGGACGCCGGCGCGACACATTCACCGTGTGAAAGCGTCGCAAATAAGAGCAATGGCGGCGTCTCGTTCGCGCCTAAATTATACGTTCCAAGGACGCAACGCGAGATCTAAATAGAACTACTACACACATATAATAGGTGTTTCTTTATTACTGTTTTCAACTAGTAGTTTTAATTCTCGATGTCTTCTGAATTTGGAATCATTTGGATAGTCTTAGGCTTAGCCCTCTAGCCAATTTACATCGTTACACATCTACCTTTACAGGCTCAACGAAATTTCTGTACACTCGTTCTAATATTTATTAAGTTATTGTAAATATTAATGGTTATAGTAACAAATAAAATTTTGCACAAGTTGATAACAATCATCAACTTCATAACCAGTATTTAAAAAAAAAACAGCAAACCACAGACTAAAAACGGGTGTAGATATATAATATAATGTCATACCAAAAACAAACATCCCACCTATCATCTCGAGCACGACTTTCGTCAGTCAGGGCTTGACAATTTCTTTTAGGGATAAAAAAAATTGTAAAAAGGAGAAATAAACGAGACGGCACGCCACTCGACCGTGGCGGAACCTGGGATTCGCAATAATTAGAGTCGGTGGCGCGCGTGCTCAAGTAGCTAAGCCGCGAGGTCGGCGGAACTGTTTTTAGGCGTCATTTTAAACTAAACGTGTATAGATAGAACAACGACAGACAGATTCAAGTGTTTTATAGACATTTGTAGGCATAATTTTTGATGAACAATAATTACATTATAATAAGATAAAAATAATTTATTTTCAATATGCCAAAAAGGCGATAAAAAGAAAGCGAGAGAAATCATTTATAAGTTAACTTTTATAGTATTTCAGCACACTTTTGTCTTATAACATCCCATATTGTTGTTGTACTCTCGATTCGAGTGTGGGCTACAATATTTTTGAATGATACCTCGAATTACCCGACGTTTTGGAAGTTACATTTACAGTGAAAGAAAAATCTAAAGCAAGTCTAATCTAGTTTCTTAAATAAACTGTGACACTGTCATATTTTACGCAGAAGAAGAAGAATTTGGCGGGAAACGATTTCTCGAAAATCCTAAGAGCCAAAAACGGTTTTCTCATAAACCAGTCGTGAACTACAATTTGTATTACATTTATATTATGATTAAACGTTACATAAGATCCACTTGCTCGCAATTATATGTGATGTTGACTTGCAAGTAGGTTAATTATGTCTTACCAAATTTCATCTACGGCATGGGTTTTGAACACTTTGCTTCTTAAAATAAAGCTACACAAAGCTAATTGCCAACATTCCAAATCTTAGAAAATTATTTTTTTTTATAATGCCTATTAGTTCTGTGCATAATTCCAACGACACACTAAGACAATACAAATATTACACTAACTACATACAAATGTTTATAATAACTGCAAAATGCCACCTAATAAAATACAAATTTCCATACAAACAACAAATAAGGCAAATAAAATTTCAAATTCATTATTCAACAAAAGGAGGTACGCCCGAACGCTTGCATTCAAACGGGCGATAGTAAATCTATATTTATTTAGACATGTCAATTTAAAAATCAAATAAGGATATTCAATTAAAGAAACACGCCGAGGGTGGAGTAATTAGGCCACGTGCTGCCCCCTACTGTCAGGTTGGTTTACCTCAAAGCAATATCGAACCTACTACTGCCGGCATAAGCACCACAATGGTAGTTTTATTTATTTTTTTACATTTAATTGATTCGAAGTAAAAAGAGATTAATTGGAAGTCAAGTTAAGAGTTTCTGTGTGTGGTGGAATATTTCGAAAACACAAGTGTTTTAAGTGGTAATAAAACGCATCGATATTAACAGGGCGCGATACAGACAGGCACTAGACTATATGGAGTTTAGACATACATATATGTACCTACCTACCTAGGGGAACAAGACTTCTTCTCTCATCTATTTGTGTATTAGAAAATAAAATAAAAATTTCGCAATAACATTAACCATAATACCTTAAGACATCCGGCCACTTCAAAGATAAAATTAAAAAAAAACAATATTCAACGTATTAACACAACAGATAAAAATATAAAGTAACTAAAATACGTATTAACACACCTCCACCTGGATAAAGATAAAAAACGATACAAAATACCAAAAAAAAAAACAGTAATCCTCTCGAACCGGATAATAGGAAGCACTTGAGCCGATCGACCCGTTATTTATAAAAAAGAGCGCCATTGTGTTGGCAGCCCTAGATAATTATTATTTTCGTAGTTGGCGACACTGCGTCGGACAATGGCGGCCCTTCCTTCCTGTTTGCCTTTCGCGCTATTACACGTCAATGCCTCGGGGCCAAATAGGCCAATTTAAATTCGGCTATAATGGTTTTTTAGTTTGCATGGTCGTATCTTACTTTAGAATGTATAGTGTTCGATAATTGCATGTTTTGTTACTTTTTATTGATATTGTAAAGAGTTTGAGCCGAAGATTGTGTATTATACAGATTTAAAGATAAAATGCGCCATTATACAAAATCTTATACAATTACGATACCGTTAATGTTTGAGAAAGCATTTACAATGTGCTATTTAATAGTAAACAAATAAACATACACAAGCTTACTCTTTCACTGTTCGATATTAAGTAATTACATCCCGTAAAGTGACAGTATCCTTTTCCTCTGTTTAATATGTACGTATTACAATAACAAGACGAGAACTATATCACTTAGTCCACTTATAAACAAAAAAAGAATCTCTAATATAACGCATATAATATTAAAAAAAAAAACAATAAATTATCATTTATCTATAAGTCCGATCATACAGACAAAGACCCGCTAATTGGTATGCCTGCGAATACTTGATTGTGCTTTATATCTAATTAGCTTTTATGTGTACTGATTTGGCTCTATTGACGTTTTTTAGGCACTCCTTTGTTGAATTTTTAATAAGCACAAAATTTATATTGTTATTTATTTATATATATATATATATATATATATATATATATATATATATATATATATATATATATATATATATACATCTCTTTTGTACTCGTATATTTAATATCAATTAATGAATATATGAAAAAAGTATATATATATATATATATATATATATATATATATATATATATATATATATATATATATATATATATATATATATATATATATAAATTTATTTTGTATCTGTATTATGCATATTAGGTATTTTAGGTAATTAAATATTTGGTTAACTGAACTTGTTATTCAAGTTTTCTTTCCTATACCTATCTCAAGAAAATGACATTTAAAATGTTACAGACATAGTTTTTTATTCAAACATCAGAATTTAATTAATAACTCATGAAAATCGATACTTCCAACGATAAATTGCTTTTTCCACTATTTTCCATCATCACAAGACGTTGTTGGTGTAGGAGACGAGGTGTAGCCAACTTCCACACTTGCAAAATTACCTAATATAATAAAATATTAATTCTATATAATTTTCTAATGGATAAATTTTTTTTTTACTCATTTATATATGTTATTAAAATAATAAAAAAAAATGTTTGGGTAGCGGACATTTGTAAAAATCTCCACACAGAGTTGCTCACAATATAAATTATAGGTGTAACAAGCGTATAAAATTTTCGACGTAGCTTCGTGAGAACGTATGATGGAGTGACCAGAGCGCTTGGAGGGTTACAATATTTTTAAAACAATAAAAATATTTAATACCAAATCACAAAACTATAAAGACCCACCCAACAACTGTCACAATGACATTTGTCAGTGTCAAATAAAAAATAAAAAATTAATAAAGAGAGAGTACAAACAGTGTTGATAGCTAAATAATTTTGTACGTAATTGCGTCACGTGTCGCCGTCCCCTAACGCGATCTTTACTTATTATTTCATGTATATTTATAAATCGGCTTTAAGCGTTTGGCCCCTTAAATTGTTTCCCTATAACAGTCAATTAGGGTATGATTTCGGGAAATGATTAGTTTTTTTTTAATTCATCATGCATATTCCATTTTAATCCAAATAATTAATTAAAGAAAAAAAAGGCGGAAATAAAGGCATGTCTGTTGTATTATGTACTGTCTGTACTTTTTTATATTCTCCGTCTATCCCGCAAAGCAGGTTATTCAGAGGAAGTCAATACATACCTTTCTCCACTCATCGCAATTCGAAAAACTTGAGACTATTTTGCAAATAATTACAATAATTAATTAAAAAAAAGTGCGCCGCATTGTTAGAATGAATAACTAAATAAACTTATTATGGAAGCAAATCCATCAAGGAAATCTTAATGTCTTTAAATATTTAAGCTTTTGAGCATTATCTGTTTCTATTCAGACGAAAGGAATATTCCCTAAAATACAATAAAAAAAAACAAATGTAAATATTTGCACCAAGTATTCTAAATATACAAATTTAAACAACCATATACGCTCTTTATTATTTTAAAACGGCTTTAAAATAATGTCACCGTACAATTGCAAACATTATAATATATTTTACGAGATTGTGATCTATCGATAAATTGTCATTTAAAAATGAACGTATACATTTTTTTTTCGTTAACGATCTATCGAAATGAAATAGTGATATTGTGAAATAATATACAGTAACAAAACTACTGCAGTGGGCTTAATAGTAGTACTCTCAATATATACCTATATATATATATATATCTATATCTTATATAAAAGGCAAACCTGACTGACTGACTGACTGACTGACTGACAGACATATATCACCGAAGTACCTTAACAGTCGAAAATACTGGACCTAGAAACTTGAAATTTGGTACAAGAGACGTTTTCATGATGCAAGTTAGCACTAAGTAAGGATTTTAAGAAATTCAACCCCTAAGAGGGTAAAATAAGGGTGAAAAATTTCTTTGTAAATTTCTCATTTTTAGACTTAGAAGTATGAAAATAGGTATATAAATTTTAGATTACAATTAAAAATAATCTGTATAGGCGAAATGGAAAAATTCTCCCCTAAAGGAGAAAAATGGAGGGGTAAAATTTGCATGGAAAATTTCACGTTTCTGAACATTACTCAACAGTATAAAAAGGGTCATGATTAGAAATAAAAATGATCGATGACGAAATTCGGTAAAATGGAGAGATAGTAAATGGTAAGTACACGTGGACGAAGTCGCGGACAAAAGCTAGTACAACATATTTACTGTGCGACATATTATATATAACGAATTCAACGTGGAGTTCCGTCTCAACACGCAATGTCTCGGTGGTGCGTGGGTTCATTTCTCCGTCTTCTCCTTATTTAATAGTCGGCCATGTATAGGTTTAATTTATTTACCTCGGGAGCGTCGTGGCAGAGACTGGGGGGTACTGAAGAGGACATCGCTTCACGGATCGCCAAAGCCCGAGCTACCTTCGCGCAGCTGAAACCCGTTTGGCAATCGCGGAAACTGACCCGAAGAATCAAGATAAAGATATTTGGGACCAATGTAAAATCCGTGCTGCTTTATGGGTGCGAAACATGGAAGGTTACAAAGGACATCTCACGCCAAGTCCAAGTCTTCGTCAACCGCTGTCTTCGCCGCATTCTCGGTATCTACTGGCCCAAGATCATCTCCAACGCAGAACTATTGGAGAAATGCCAAGAGAGCCCGATTGACCGCCAGGTCAAGCGCCGCAGGTGGCAATGGATTGGCCACACGCTCCGCAGGGGTCCCGACCATATACCCAAACAAGCTTTGGACTGGAATCCCCAAGGGAAAAGAAAGCGTGGCCGTCCTCGTCACACCTGGCGTCGCACCGTGTTGGCAGAAGCGGCAAACATCGGAATGACGTGGACCGAGGTAAAGCCAGAAGACATTGTCAAGTAAGTCACGTGTAGTACTCACCGTGCTGCGGGGGCGGCACGCTGCCGTAGGAGTGGGAGCGCGAGAGCTGGTGCCCCAGCATGCGGTGCCCCGCCGCCTCCAGCGACGCCGCCGTGCTGGAGCGCGTCATGCCTGCGCCGGACATTAATACACGTTATGCTAGTCGGCTTGCAAGAGCGGCGCGCGTCCATTTATACTGAGACTGAGACATATGCTTAAATTCCTATTAAAGTTACAATAAAGTTAACAGACGTGGTCTATCAATTAACTTTAATGAAGTGAACTATTCGGTGAGTGGCAAAACTCTACGTTTTTTAAAGCTTTGTCTTGGTATGGTGGGGAAAGGAAGATAAACCACTCCCTCCAAGTGGGATTCTAACTTACAAGCATCATGTTTACAGTCAGACTGCCCCACTGCGCCACCATGGCCATACCTCTAAATTATTTATATAACTATATGAAGCAGTAGAAACAGTTTTGTAAATCCCCAAAATTTAGACAACGCTTACCAATCTGCGGTCTCCAGTTCCTGTTCTCCTCGTGCGACAGGTGGCCCGGCTTCAGCACCCTGGGCGCCTCCACTGCGCCGTGCAGCCGCCTCGCCGGGAAGATGAACTCCTCCGGGTATTGGGGGTCCTGGTAGCGGACGCAGATGACCTGGTTGTCCAAGACTGGACGGAGGCCGATCACTGGTGATGCTAGTTGGCTGCAGACAAGTGTTCATTTAGATATAAAGCTTAAACCCTACACCCCGTGGAAGACCCTTACACGGGATTGATGTAAAATTTAAAAGATATTATTTTACGGTAGAATTTCTCACCATCTGAAGACTTCAGTTCCATGACTCAGAAATAACATTGTTCTATGACTATGAATGGCATGAAATACAACACATACACTTACACACACACTCACTCGTGCCTCACTCACTCACACACATACACAACATCATTTCATTCTCAAGAAGTTTTCCATTACACTGAATTTAAAAAAAATAATTAAATCTTTTTTGAAGTTATTTCATGTACTTTTAGTTTCTAATTAGTTGTTTAATTTGCGCGTCACGCAAACGCGCTCTATGATTCGACGCTTGTGAGGCGGGCGCTAATAACTGCGACATAGTAATAAGTAATGTAGTTATTATCGATTTAATTTATTACTTTCCAAATAGGTCACAAATTGAACCTACCCTCCGAGACACACGTTGTCAGCGCTCAACATGACATCCCCCCTGACCCCCTCGCAGGAGAACGGGTATCTCTGCTCATTGGAGATGAGCTTCTTCAGATCAGCTCCGGCCTCCTGGTACAGTGCTAGCAGGAACTCGTAGCTTTTGTTCGCTGGAGCTATGTAGAGACGATCGTGGCCTTTGATGTTGCGCTGTTCTATAGGAAACAGGTAAAAGGGCCATGTAAATTTTATATATATACATATAATTTTAAGTTTAAAATATTTTGAAACCAGATGACTGATAGACAAATTGAATTGAAAGGTGATAAAAGGTGGCCACCCCCACCATTTTTTTTTAATTAACTGAAACATTTCGATTATATCGAATAGACACGTGCTCAAATAATTTTATATTCACAAGTACATATAATATTTTAAATCAATAAAAATACATACTAGTACAAAACGTTGCCTGAACTGTTGTTAATGAACTAAATTTCCAGAAGTAATATTTATGTAATAGAAATATAATTTTTTGTTTCAACCTAGATGCGGGAAAAAGCTTAAAGCCATGTCATAAGCAAGTATCAACACTTACTCTCAGCTTGGGTCAAATCACTGTAGTAGGGCTCCAACGCCTTAAACAGCCTTGTTTCATCGACGAAGGGCAACAGCGCGACGCCTTGCCACGCAAATTTCTTCCCATTTAAATCGATTTTGAAGTCCGTGGGATAGAAGTCGATGATTGGCGAGAACTGCGACAGATACGTATAATATCATGTTACATGTATAATAGGCTGGAAAACGTTATTTATTATCTGTATTAATATATAAAGCTAAGGCGTATGATTGGTTGAACGCTCTAAACTCGGGAAAGACTGACGCGATTTTAAAAAAAAATGTGCTGCTCATGTATCGAGGATTTTTTTTTTAGGATCATTTAGAATGTTTCACGTCCATCTTTGTTATTTCCAATATACCATAGCGACGGAAATAATAGCTACTATTACATTAAATTAAATTTCAGCTTCCAACAATGTGTCACACAAACATAATAATATTATAAGTAATTTATGCTGGACACCAATTGAATGAATTTAGAAGCTATTTCTTTTTTAGGGTACCTTACCGCATAGGACAAAACGTAACCCTATAAAGGTTCTGTTTATATTTATATATCTATATATATCTATATTTATATAGGATCATTTTGTTATCCGTCTGTTTGTGAATCGGTCAAGATCATATGCGTACGATAACAAAGTTAGACGGGACAACAAAGTGCTCCTATAAGAGTTCCTTCTTTTCTTCTGAGGTTTCTTCTGAGGTGCGGTACCCTAAAAAGGACCAAGCCATATACAAGTAAGATCACACAAAAACCATAAACTACAAAATTAATATGAAAAAACATCAAATTTAATACAAAAGTAGTTTAATATCAACCAAAACCTCTTATTATCCTGTTTTCTTTTTTTTTAGTCCTAAATGTTATCTGTAAGAGTTGGTTACAAAGTCTTAAAAAAAGATTCTCGTTTTGTATTGTTTATATTTATATTTATCATAATATTTTGTACAAATGAAAAAATATAAAAAAAAGTTACCGGATCGCTCATGAGCTGCGCCCACGGACTGGGCACGTGCTGCGCGCTGGCCGCAGGGAACACGCCCATCAGCTGCTCCAAGGGGCGGAACTGGACGAACACATACGTTTTAGAATACTTCAATGTACTATACTTAGTGAGAAAAAAGAGAGAACATTTGAATTATTCAGAGAAATATTTTCATTTGCCCAGTCCGGTTTGACTCAACACGGGGCGTTGAGTGACGTCACGCAACACGCTATGTCTCAAGTCACGGCGGAAGTGTAACACGCAAGTAGCCTGCAACGCGGGATAAAGGAAAGAAAACAAACTGAGCACAGATTTGAACCGGCGTCCTATTTTTTTTATATATTTTTATATACCTGAAGCAAAATTTTATTTATTTATTGTCTTGGTTGTTGTCGAGTCTCCATCAATTTTTCCAAATTAATCACACAAACCGAGATAGTGCTCTAAATGAATAATCCGACTCCGACTCCGAATTATCGTGTTGTAATAATATAGGTATAATATAATATGTATATATGTATATTATATGTATGTATGTATGTTTAGAGCAATTTTGCACACAATTAGTTTTAGCCTTAATTCTAAATTCAAAATTTGTATTATGAAGATCATTAAGAAGCTCGACCAGAATGTTTAGCCCAAAATAATATTACTTGACATTTTTTTCACTTTCTGAATATATTTCTAGTACCAAGTGTGTGAAGAACTCTTTATAAATATTTCATAAAATGCATTTTCCACTTTCCTAAGAAGGGTCAGGCATCTCCAAGTCCTGCTCTCAACCGATTTCATTTCACATGCCAATTTCAGTGTTTAATAGTGGTAATTGAAGTTAATAACTATTGTTAATAACTATTAATTAATTATTTACGAAATATCCAAGTAACCGTCCCATGCTTAAAGTAATATAATATAAAAATGTCTTACTTAACAAAAGTTAGAGTTATGAAATAAAAAAATAATAATAAAAGCCCCATCTCACCGGCTGGGTGCCCCTCTCGAACTTGGTGGACAGGCCCTGGATGTTGACGAAGTCGGAGGCGAAGGGCGCGTAGTGGTACGGGAAGTACCACTTCCAGCTGGCGCAGCCCTGGTAGTAGTAGCGCAGCACCCAGCACAGGCCGCGCACGTACTGCAGCGCCACGCGGTACCTGCGCGCGCCACGACGGATACATATTATTGACATTTTAATAATTACATTTTTATAAAATCTTTTCAATTGCAATTTAAAGCTTTAAATTTCAGAATATGAATTAAAAAAATCCATTTTACATTGATAAATGCAGAATGGTTAAAATGAAAATATTCTCAACATGTGGAGGTTGGCATCATCTTGGCCAAATACAAATTCAAATAAATTTGTTCAAAGTTAGAATACATAATTAATTTTTTGAATGTCAAAAACATTAGCAGCGGTTCTCTAAAGTTAGTGTCTCAGACCTGAGAAGACCATGTGCAAGAAACTCAATGGGACACTTATTTTATATATGGTCATTTACAATTTTTCAATTATTCAATGTTTACAATGATAAACTTGCGATAGACTGGAGCGAGCATTTTATTCCCAAGATGTGTTCTATACAAAATCATTAATTAGGTAATAATAACCTTTAACACACAAACGTTTAGAAACAAGCTATTTTTATGTTTATATTTAATTTTACATTAATTGTGGCAGATCTTTAAAGAACTATAAAATGAAACGTCGACCTCACCTAAACTCCAAGTTGTCCCTGGCCACCTCGAACTTGCTCTCGTAGTAGCGCTCCTTGAAGCCCTCCTGCCACAGCCTCACCTCGTCGTGCTGGTCCTCGTCGTCCAAGCCGGCTTCGGCCGCAGTACGCTTTCTGCCATGTTGTTCTGCTTCTTGCTGTTTAGCGAAAAACAGATATGTTAGATATTATATTTAAAAATGTTAAGTGCTTTTGAAATCTGTAACATATATTTAAAATATAATGGCCTCGGAAACTAAAAAAATGTAAAACCAGTCTCACTTGAGCGACAGCTTGCATGCCAGCCAGCCGGATGTTGGCGGCTTCCTTACGCGCGTTCTCCACCGACCTGGACGCTTCGCCCAGTGGCTACAACAACAAAAAGCATCGTTAAGTATAAGTCGACATTTGAAAATAAATCTCTGAAAAGAAAACAAGTGGAATCCACCAATAAATTACAGAATAGATTATTTAATTTGAATCGATATTTTGGAGCCTCGCGGCATTATTCCAGAGTAATTTCGACTCAAGAAGTTTGGGAAACGCTCAATTAATATATTATGACGTAGGAACATGATGTTCGCAAGAAACTGTTCGGAAATACTTCAAGCTGGCGTTCGAACCCATTAACAACAACATACCGTTCCATTAAATAAAAAGTAAATACTAGTATTTTACTTATAAATTATCAACTATATATAATTAAATATTACAAACAATGCTATTTTGCTAACACTACAAACTTACCATAGGTGCAAATTGGGTTTTTTCCAACAGTTCAAAATTAACTTTCTGTTGCTTCTTCGCCTTCTCGCGGGCTTTGAAGCTGACTTCATTTTGATGCCTCCGTCTGAAGATCTCATCCTCCATACGACCCAGCTCATCCATTATCACCTGGACTCGGTCTAAATTTACATCCCCTGAATCAGTTATCCAGCCCTGTGAATTTGAAATTAATAAAATATTAAGCTATAGATAGAAAAATTCTTACACCATCGTAGCATAGCTGGGAACCGTTTGTCAGTTGAAGGATTGATGGAGGCTTAAGGTGCAGCCTCCCTCGGGGGGCAATGATCACATTACAAACTATTTTATTTCCAGTTGGGTTCCATCACGCATACATTTTTCATATTCGCTAGCTGCACGACGGTAGCGCCAACTAGCGGGTACAATTATGTCGGACATTGAAATGTCTAATGGTTGGCATTTAGTACGAATAGTAAGTAAACAAACAATAATTTTATTGAAATAGCGTAATTTACTGAGATTTCATTCGATTATGTAAACCTAAGGTGTCGTCAATACTGTTGATCTATTTTATTATTAGTCTAAAATGCCAGAATCAGTAAATTTCAGGTATATATTACCTGAATTTTCACGAGTTTTTTTTTTATGGCTGACTTTACGGAAATAAACAAATATAATCGAATAACGCATTTCATACATATTGCAGACGATCTTTTATAACTGTGGTGACATTAAAGTAAAGTGACATATAAGTGACATTTAGTCCGAATAGTAAACTTTAGTTAGACATTTAGTCATTAACCTACTTTATTGTGTGTATATATTGTAATTAGAATGTGTTTAATTTGTTGTAGGTGAAGGAAGAATTTTTATTGGATCTCTTTTTTTACATGCATTATATTATTGTGTAAAGTTAGTTATCGTTTCACCGTACATTCTCCTTCGTGTATTCTCCATACAACGTGACATTGGCGAAGTGAATTGTGCTCAACTGGCACGCTCGAAACGCCATTACCGTAGAACAGAACAGAACAGACATTTAGTCATTATAGAAAACTAAATGCTTTTCACTAGAATCAGATATTATTGATTACCCATATTCTGGTATACTATGGCACAAATCCTTATTTATGGTCTAGCTAATGGAGTGAACCACGCCAAGAGAATGGTTAATTTTATTTAATTTAAGAAAGAAGTTAAATTTTTGTACATTTTCTAAATCTTTTTTTTTATTGTTTTAATTTTTCTCAAAATGCCTCAAATCAACAGACCAATATACCAAAAGGCCCCAACCTACCCTAGTTTTGTAAACACATTTCTTATACAAGTTCACCAATCTGTCGACAGCGCCCTCTCTTATCTCCAAGCTGGGTAAATGTGGCAGGAAGTCGTTACCCACAAAGAAACACATAAACACCCAGTCATCTAATGCCCGTTCAAAATCATAATTAAATGGCAGATTAGGCATTTGAAGTTCCTGAGAATGAAAAAATAATTTATTTTTTTACATAGGCATTTATTAAAACATCCAGGCATTTTTAATGTAGCAACACTAAAATCCGATACTGTATATCATAAACTTCAATTGGCAACACTTAGACAGTATCCAAATACTGCTACTTTTAAATTTTTATACGTTTTCTGAAATATTTTTTAGTAATACATAATATATATTAGAGACAGACAATTAAAAAATTCTATATAAAAATTCATCATATGCCTTTTAAAGTGTTAATCCACACTAAGAATAAAAAATGAGACGCGGGTTGATATCCCGCTGAGGTCAAATTTTCATATGTTTTCTTTAAGTATTTTTTCTATCTTTAAAGCTACTTACTTTTTCCAAATATTCTCGCAGAACACTCAGTCTGACAAATATAAAACTGTCCTGGTTCCCGAACGCAGGGTCAGACCTAACCAGTGACGCGTCAGGTGTAGTGCCTGTACACTCCTTCATTTCGTGACCTGGAAATAACAATAAACAAATTATTTTTGAAAAGTGAAAAGTCACTTGGAGTGCTCTTCAACTGAAGAAATATATTATATTATACAAGAAACACTCTGGTTGTGGGTTCGGTTCCCGCTTAAGAAAATTAATTATTTTCTTTAGCTTAATTTAGCATTCCTCCATACCATGTTAAAAGCACGATAAAGCATAAAGCTAATAAAACTAAAATTATAAGATGAAACCCAAATGAATATAAATATGGAAAACTGATTGACTGTAACAAATTAGATGCCATTTTTTATGTAAAATAAAATATGACACTTTTGTTTTTAAAATTTCCTATTATAAATTTATAACCAAATAGATTATTACCTAATTGTCCACAAACATCGCAAGGCCGAGGTTTGTTAGGTTTAAACTCTTCCCTTATAATTGTAAAGTTGGGTTCGTGTGTCGCAAGCCCCAACATAATTAAATCTGCATCGGCACCGCAGAGCACATGTTGTGTGTTCGGATCATGATCAGGTTGAGCTGGAAGTGAAAATAATATACACATAATTTATATATATATATATATATATATATATATATATATATATATATATATATATATATATATATAAATTTAAATTAAACTTCTGTTGAAACGTCTAGTGAATTTTTTTTTGATAAATGTGAAAAAATATTTATAAATTAAATAGGGATTAATTTGGAAATCTTCTCAAATGTATTATTTGATAATTATTTAGGTATGGTGAAATATTGTAAAGTAAGATCTCAAGGGACCTAGGATAGTCTCTCAGTTATAAATTCTTTCAGTTACCCAGTTGTCGAAGTATTTGGTTATTAGTTTTAACTAACAATATCTTTAATTTTCATGATTTGTACACATTATCAATGAAACTGTTGTACCAGATTTATCATGTATATTATGGTTTCGTACAGTAGTCTGTGGTTACAACTAACATGGACATGTCTACAGTTTTCATTTGAAATAGTTTTTAATAGTATAATTTTTTTTTTAGTAAAATGTTGTGATTTTTTTTTAATGAAAACATTGAAAAAATTCAAGAACATTACCAAACATTAATTTTATCAGGTATCATAGGTAATAAGAATTTGAATCAAAAATATAAGGGGTTAATTTAATAGCAGAGGCTTTTTACATACAAGGCCCATTAACCAGGCTTCACTTATATATTACTTGATATAATATTTTTAGTAAATAAAATTATATCAGTAATCAAATATAACAAACCCCTCTGTCTCCTAATATAGTCCATAATCTTATGCTCCCCTTCACCAGGGACATTCGCATCAGAAAGTATCACCTTAATTCCTTTCCAGCCAGGGTCATTGTTTAATCTATAAAGAGATATTTTTCTCCAAATATAAGATTTATAATGTATGTAGTATAAAGTATATTTAGGAATTTTAATAACCCTAGTGGCACAGTGGCACATTGTCTAACTGTAAACAGGACAGTTGCGGGTTCGATTCCCACACCAGGAAAAGAATTATTCTTTCTTTCCTTGCTAAGAAGAGAGAGTGTGGTGTTGAGTTCCCCACTTTACATTCAATATCTCAAAATTTGGGGAGAAATTGAGAAACAAATTGTCTTAACAAGCGGTTCTATCTGTCTAACCCTAAAATAATACTTTTTACATAAAAATCATATTGAGTAGTAGTTTAATATGAAAATACATTCGTAATATATTCACTTAAAAAAGTTTCTGCGCATTATAGTCACCAATGGAAGATTGTTTAGCAATAATAATAGTTTTTTACCTGTCATGTATGTAGTAATGTAAGCATTTGCTTAGTCTATCCATAAAAGGAGTTCCAGGAGTGATACAGTTGGAATCAAAATGAGCTTCCTTGGGCCTTTCAGGTGGCAAATATGCCCCTTTAACTTCCAATTCAGATCTTATGCGTGCTACCTCTTCAATTTTCTCCTGAGTTTCCTTAGATGCTCTGAATCTTCTTGACCTTTGCTGGTTCATTTTGGCTCTAGGGGCCTAGCAAATGAATAGAACACAATTTAAAATATGTTGCACAGAAACTTAGTATGTACCAATAAATACAATGGACTGAGGGTTCGATTCGATGATGATAACATACATGTCTCAAAAGCCCGAATCTGGGGAATGAAGTGTCTTAACACTAGGTTCTCTCTGCTTACACTGTGCTATATGCGGATATAGAATGAAGCTAGAATTAAAACATATGGCACAAGATCATAGTCATTTACTGCAAGTTTATCTAGTGTTAGCAACTAATAATTTATTATAAATAATGAATATTTAAATGATAACATTACTCACAACACCATCAATAGCCATATATAGCAATTTCCTAGGCCTCACGATGCGAAACAAACGGTCAATGCATTCGAAGATAGCTACCATCATCTCGTCCTCATCTTTAGGAGGCGGTTTATCCTCAGGATGTGTACATGGATGGATAATACCGTTCATATCCAAGTACAAATTATCAAACTCCACTCCATTAGGGTTTGGTAACGACGAGTCCACATAAACGAGCTGGCCATCTACATCACTTGGCTGAAAATTTATTTATTAATAGTTTTATTTTACAAATTACATTTAGTTATAATTTTTAGGTTATGGTTATTACCCTCTGTTCAACACATTCCACAATAACGCTTGGATATTTACGACTTAGCCAGCGAAAGAATGCTGGTACCCCCATTTTGAAAAATTAACTTCAGTTAATTTAGATTTGTTTTTCACCAAAAAATAATAAATAATATTGTCACGTATTCATAGTTCAACACAAACAAATCGACGCAGGTGCCATCTCTAATCCACAACCCCACAGATTAATTATCAAAATCTATTCTTGACGAAAATTAGAGAATGTAATTATTTATTTAAGAATTTGATAAATAAATTCGTAATTCGACTTCAATATATTCTTAAATACTTCAGTGGCCTAGATAAATAGTAAGTATGTCCATTATAAAAATGTTACTATACAAGCAAATTTATAATAAAAATAATAAAAAATAATCTTATTTTTTTTTATTAACATTATATAAATAACAGTTTATCTTTTAATTGTATTATAATGGAGAATGAATGTCGCTTGGACGACGGTTACCCTTCCCACATCTTTTTCTCCTGTTCTAAATTAATTCGACCCAAAAATTGTATGTCCTCATCCTCCTAATGTTAAATAAATATTATTTTAAACCTTAAACTATAAATTTACATTCATTTATAGCAGTATTTATTACTAAGTTACTATGTCGTGTAAATGCTGTAAATATTAATTACTTTAATATGAAAGATGACTTTATTCTATATGGATCATGCAATCTTCTATTGCTTAATGTTATCTCTTTTATATCGTACATTCTCCTTTGTGTGTAATTATGATAAATACTTATGTGACACAGTTTCTTTATGAAAATAAATATGAATAATATAGTAAAATATTACTACTTTATTTATTTAAATTGTTTTAGAAAATATTTAACAACTAAAAGACGAAACATGATGTTTTAACGTTTGCATTTCTGATTTAATGGTTTATGTCAAAAATTTGAATTATGTGATTTGTTTTGTTGACATTTGTAAATTGTGATATGAAGAGTTTTTGTATTGTAGATTATTACAGAAAATTTCTAAAAAATGTCCAAATACGCAAATATTGCAGTTCGGAAAACCTGCAGGAAAAAAATATTAACAAAATCCGTAATATCGGAATCTTAGCTCACATAGATGCAGGTTAGGTTATATCATAATTTAGTGCTAATTAATTTATCAAACTATCGCTATATTAAAACTTAAATACATGTTGGATCGTATCTGTATAACGTAATATGGTTATTTTTTAGGCAAAACCACAACAACAGAGCGTATGCTCTTTTACTCTGGTACCATTAGATCTATGGGTGAAGTTCATCATGGAAACACTGTCACCGACTATATGGAGCAAGAACGGCAGAGAGGAATTACCATTACATGTATAAGCGTACTACTTACTTAGTTCTTTAAAAATATATAGCATGTTTTCATATAAGTAACACATTTGTGACTCACTTTTCTATGATGAATTATGATCTATGATAATACTATAACGTTACTGCAACATTTGTTAACTGGATTTTTTTACTAACAATTTTGTATTTTCATTATAGCTGCAGCAGTATCATTTCCTTGGAGAGAACACCAAATAAATCTTATTGATACTCCAGGCCATATAGACTTTACAATGGAAGTAGAACAAAGCCTTTCAGTCTTGGACGGTGCGGTTGTGGTTTTAGATGGATCTGCTGGTAATTATTTTCTACCCACAATTATATTGTTGTTGTTGTTGTTGTTGTCTTTATATATGGCGTTTCGAGCGTGCCAGTGGAGCACAAATCACTTCGCCAATGTCACGTCGAATGGAGAACACACAAAAGAGAGTGTACGGTAAAAAAGAGCTAATATTACACTATAGAAGAATGCATGTTTTAAAGAGATCCAGTTTAAATCCTTCACCTATAACAAAATTAACAGATATCTACAATATGAACAGATAACAAATAAGGTTAGTAATAAATAATATTTTACATGAGTGTTAGCTTATACTTTAATATTATTATATTTAATATATTTACATAAAAATTTACACAAAGGACTAAACACAAACATCAACAAACACTGAACATTAAGGGGACGGGGGACTTTGAGAGGAAGGGCATCGTATAAGGGACGGATTAATTTAGGGCAAGAGAAAAGGATATGGGAAAGGGAACCGTCGTCCAAGCCACATTCACACAATGAGTGGTCCCTGACCCTGATCTTAGCCAGATGCACAGGTGTACATGCATGTCCAAGACGTAAGCGACAAATTGTAGATATAACCCTCCGTTCAGTAAATCTTTGATAGAAGAACCAAGGACGCTTTGGTATATCCGGCTGGAGAAATGCATAATATTTACCCTTGTGAGATTTAGATAAGTCCCAGTATTCAGACCAAGACTTGTCCAAGTGAGTGGCTGCAAGAGACAACAGATCCTGAGCCGAATTAGAAAAGTGATCCAGAGTACCACACTGGATCGCTAATTTTGCGCACGAGTCTGCAGATTCATTCCCACTAATTCCAGAGTGACCTGGAATCCATACAAGAGTGACCTCCAAACCCTTTAGATGACATGAGAATAATTCTTCACGAATCCTTAAAACAATTGAAGATCTCAATTTACCATGAAACGGGTTGCCCTTAATAGCCATTAAGCAGCTAAGAGAGTCAGTAAATATAACTGTCTGTTTTACGTTGTGGGAGAGCGTGAACAGGATTGCTTCTAACAAAGCAACAGCCTCGCCTGTAAACACTGATGATTCGGGAGGGCACTTAAATTGTAAGATAATTTTGAATTTAGGTATCCAGCAAGCTGCACCAACACAGCTTTCTTTAGAAAGCTTTGATCCATCAGTAAAGATATGGAGATGTTTAAACCAATTTTCATTTACAGCCTTTTGGAATTTTGTGATGGTGCCTGGATCTCCCTTGGTAAAGCCAAGGTCTGTTATGATGGAGGGATGATAGACCAATGCTTTGTACGGTGTACAAAACAATGGATTAGAAGGGAGGCGTAACAAGGGATGAGGTAAATTAGTGAACTTCAGGAAACTGTGTAGCAGGTATGGTAATGGTTTATCACGGGGGAGTAGGTCAGCTAACTCAGTTAACTTAGACCATAAAGGATGGGAAGAAAGTTGTAACATTTTACCCACAAATCGGTCTGCAAGGAATTGTCTGCGGATAGGAAGAGGAGGATCAACACACTCCACTTGGAGTGCATTAGTGGGAGTAGACTTCATTGCCCCTAGAATTATGCGTAGGCATTTGTACTGAATCCGATTAAGCTTTTCTTTGGCTACTTTATTAAAGGGGTCCAGAACATATAAAGCATAATCCATATGACTGCGGATAAGGGCACCGTACAGGAGTTTTTGAGTATAAGGATGTGCACCCCACCACACACCGGACACCGCTCTTAAAGCATTAATGCCCTTTTCACATTTTCTGCTGAGATATTCAGCGTGAGCAATTCCGTTCAGTCGCTTATCAAGTATAATGCCTAAAAATTTTACATTCTCCGCTACTTGGATGGGAATACCATTATGTTCAATATGAAAATTAGGGGTACTCCTTTTTTTTGTAAATACTACTATCTGGCACTTATCAATGGACAATGTAAGGCCATGATCAGTCAACCACTGGATAAGATAAAGCAATATTCAGGCGGTAGTCAAAGCAGTATTAAGGCGGTAAGTTATGTCCTCCACAGAATTTGAGCTGTAATAGAGGACGATGTCATCAGCGTACTGAAGGATGTTACAAAAACTACTAACAGACAATTCGAGGTCATGTGTGTAGATGTTATACAACAGAGGACTAAGAGCTGAACCCTGAGGAAGTCCTTTCCAGACATGTCTGGGGGAAACAGTAAGAAGCGGATGTTTAACAGATACCGTTCGATCGGTTAGCAAATTACATATGAAACTGGCCAACCTCGGCGGAATACTCAGCTTATGCAGTTTCTGCCTGAGTACCGGAAGAAGTACATTATCATATGCAGATGCAACATCTAAAAAAACACCCACTAAATACTCTCCTTTGGCAAAAGATCGTCGAATGTCTGTAGTTAAAATGCTGAGACTATCTGCAGTGCATAGCCCCTTTCTAAATCCAAACTGAGAGGGAGCTAAGATATTTCTGCTTTCCACTATCCATTCCAAACGGTTTTTTAAAAGTCGCTCAGCAGTTTTTGATAGCGTTGATGCAAGGGCAATGGGTCTGTAGGAAGAAGGGTCAGAGGAACATTTCCCTGGTTTAAGGATAGGGATAACAATTTGGGATTTCCATGCATCAGGAATATTGCCAGATTGAAAAATTTTATTTATTAAATCTAAGAAGTAAAGCTTAGATTTCTCGTTTAACCTCACTATGAAAGAATAAGGGACACCGTCTTCTCCAGGACTAGTGTCTTTTAAATCCGCTAAGATGCTTTTGAGTTCCTCAAAGGAAAAGGGGGCATCCATTTCCTCTGAAGATTCAATCGGCATGGTTGGGGATAAATCAAACGGCGGTACAAAAGGTGGGGCCAATTTGTCAGCAAAATTGTTAAGCCATAGCGATGGATTGTTGGAATTTGGACTAGGGACATTATTAAGAGACCTACGAAATCTCTTAACATTAGTCCATACAATGAAGGAAGAGGTACGAGGATTAAGGGACTCGCAGAAGTTGACCCAACCAAGTTTTTTCTTTTTCCAAATTAATTTCCTAAATTTTGCATCATTGCGTCTGTAATCCATATACTTCTCCATTGTCATACAGGCTGCGTACGACACCTCGGCAGATACTCGCCGATCGACAGAATCAGAGCATTCCTGATCCCACCAGGGATTGGAAGGCACCCGATTCTGAATGGAGAGTTTTTTGGGGATATGTAAGTCAGCTGCAGATAAAATGGCAGAAACAAACCGATCATAACAAAAAGTGACATTCTCATAATCAACAGACTCAGGAAGATCATTTAACCTGAAATCCACCGAGTCAGCATACTCAGACCAATTAGCTTTTTTTAAATTGAACTTAAGGAGCGGATGAGGATTATTAATATGAGGGTATCTATTATTTAAGGATAAAAGAATTGGGAAGTGATCACTACCATGGGAGGAAGGAAGAACAGACCATGATAGAAGGGAAGCAAGAGATGGAGAAGACAAGGAAAGGTCAACAGCAGTCCTAGGATTCTGATTAGGATTAACCCTACGAGTCGGTGAACCATCATTAAGGATGCAGAGATCTACATCGTCAATCAAGTCCACCAACAAAGGCGAGAATCCATCACAGTAATAACACCCCCACAGAGTGTGATGAGTGTTAAAATCACCCAGGACCAGCACTGGAGTAGGAAGCGAAGAAATGATAGACTTAAGCTCAAGGAAAAGGGAAGAGGAAGGATGAGGAATATATACAGAAAGGAAGGAGATATTAAAGGCCCTCACAGCAACAGCATTAATCTGTTGACTGTGAGAAGGGAGAGGAATGCGAGAATAAGGAGAGGAGTGCTGGATAAGGATAGCACTACCTCCATACCCGTCACTCCTGTCCTCCCTCAAACAGGCGAAACCTGACACCCTGAACGGGGAGTCTGGCACCAACCATGTTTCCGAGAGGGCAACAATGACAGGATTGTGCAGGGAAACAATATGCAGTAATTCATGCTTTTTAGCACGAACACTACTACTATTCCACTGCAGGAAGGTCAGTGGAGCCATTATTGAGGATTTTAAATATTGTTAATAGGTTTTGGGCAACGTTGGACGGTAAAGGAAGTTCATCACCGGTGGATATAATACTCACAAGAGTTTCTGTTAGAGCCACTAACAGATCTTTTCTACCAACTGTTGGATTATCAACACCTTGATTGAGAGCGTGACCATTAGGAAGGGAAGAGGAACAATTACCAATCAAAGCTTGGTGAGCCTGTCTATCAAAACCTTTAGCAAGAGGAGTGCGGGGACGGGGAGATTGCAATACAGTTGTGCGATAGGATTTGGTAGGAGTTGTTGGGTTATGAGTTACTCTGGATTGTTGGTATCTAGGAGAAGTGGAAATTTGAGGGGAGAACATTTCCTTAGCAATATTTGCATAGGAACGTTGGGCAGAAGGGAAACGAGAGGATGCTTCAATGTATGAGATACACTCTTGAGACATAACAATTTTAATGGATTGTTGTCTTGCATACTCAGGACAGTCCTTATCTGTGGCAAAGTGCTTACTGCTACAGTACAAACAATTTGAGTTCTCCTTGGCTGTGTCACATGCATCACCAGAATGAGACTGGGCACACCTGTAACACCTTGGCTGAGATCTGCATTGTGATTTAATATGTCCAAAACGGCAACAATTAAGACATTGGATAGTAGGGAATTTGTAAGGTTCGACGGGAAGAGAGGAATGATAAGAAAAGACCCTATCAGGCAACTCTTGTCCTCGGAAAGTAACTACAACCGACTGGGTCGGGATCCATGTAGTCACCCCCTCACTCACACTCTTTCTGTTAAGTCTTCGCGCTTTCAGTACTTGACCATAACCTGAGGGAAAAACCAAAGACTCCACAAGCTCGTCTAACGAGAAGTCAACTGGCACCTCTCTAATTATACCCATGCGGGTAATAACAAATGTAGGTATTACTGCAACATACTTACATAGACTTATTATTGGGTTGGTCACAAATGAATTCGCTGCAGCAGCATTTGAGAATTGAACGCTGATCTTATTACGACCAACGTTCTTAACACCATCCTTGGTGATACAATTAATTTTGTTTTTGTGTAAAAATTGACCAAACTTAATCGCTCTAATTGAGATACCAGCAGCTGGGTCAGGAACTTCCCTGGACACATATACAATGAAAGGGCCTTTATCAGTATCAATATAGGATTTAGGACCATCGGAGAGGTACGGGTGGACATATA
Organism: Dione juno; assembly: GCA_037127375.1. Lineage (NCBI taxonomy): Eukaryota > Metazoa > Arthropoda > Insecta > Lepidoptera > Nymphalidae > Dione > Dione juno. The sequence goes on from JAXRJS010000067.1 coordinate 9,646,618, forward strand.
AATTTTGAATAGAGGGTGTCGCAGTAGATGGATTTATAATTGTTTTTTTTGCAGCAAAATCATTAATTAATGGTGAATCATCCCCTTGCCTCTTTCTTGACATCGCTTGACCATCAACTTTACCACCTCCGGTATCAGGAGGTTCAGGAGGAGGATCACCATCCATTATAAAATACGAAAATACAAAAAAATAACCTTACCTTATTTATACTACTTAATATACCGTTATTAACGAAACCAACACTTGCTACAACCAACCACCTTGTTAAAAAGGGACCTTTTAAAACTTTAAAATATCTCCACTATAGAACAATAAAAAGAATTAACACTAAAATAAGAAACTCTCACTAACACGTGTGTCAACCAAAACAAACGCTAGTGAATCTACTAGTGATTAGTCACCCACAATTATAACTATTCAATCCTATATTTTGCTGGTAGTAGAGGGTAGGTGGAAAAATGAAAATGATTACTGCTTTATTTTTTTTATTTAGACACAAAACCTCACTATTTCTTGTTGTTGTTGTTGTTGTTGTCTTTATATATGGCGTTTCGAGCGTGCCAGTGGAGCACAATTCACTTCGCCAATGTCACGTTGAAAACCTCACTATTTCTTTAAACTTTAGCCAAATGTCAAAGTGAAATTTATATGTACATTGAACATCTACAGCTACAATACAATACTTTTTTTTATTGTAATACTGTTTATTTAAATATAAATGTGTTTTTATGCCATAGTGGCATTGTCACAGAGTATTAAAGTGTAGTGAGTGTAGCATGCACCATACACTATTTTAATCACCAAGACAACCTTGCCGCCTGGTACCTTAGTACTAAGATGTCCTTTACTTAGGAAATATATAAAGAAACCAAGCAAAATGTAAAATTTTTACTACTTCTATTTTACACTATATCATTATTTATAAGTAATTGGGTTAATATGAAATATATTTTAAGTGTTAATTCAAAATTGGAATTAATGATTTTTACAATAATCTAATTTTGAAATTGTAAATCCATTTAGACCCTAATGCTATAAATAAAGTACGCTTAAAATTTTAGCTAATTTGAAAAATAAATACCATATTGATAAAACATTAGAAATATTGCCACACTTAATTTAATTTACCTAATTTTGTTAATTGACAAATATTTTTAATTAAAAACTTAAAACTTTCTCGAAACAAGAGAAAATGGTCTACATATTAATAGTCTTATCAAGTTTTTCTATTTAAACAGGTGTAGAAGCCCAAACTCTGACAGTATGGCGACAAGCAAACAACTACAAAGTCCCTCGTCTTATTTATCTCAATAAAATGGACCGCAGTGATGCAGATGCTGCTGCCTGTGCTAGGTCAGTTGAAGAGAAGTTGCAGGTCACACCGCTTATGTTACATAAACCTATAGTACATGAAGATAGATTAATAGGTAAGTTATGATAGAACTAAAACATTTATGTTGTTATAGAGAGTTGCTAAAGGGATAGAAACTTATTATTATTATTTTATTATTACCAATCAAGATTACATTTGTGTAAACTTTGTGTGTTTTTTGTTTTTGTCAATACATAGAGATATTTTTACAAAGAAAATTTAATCTTAGATAACATTTATTGTACTGGCTCATGAGATGCGTAAAATACACAGAAATGTAAATATAAAGTTTTATACACAGCTAAAGATTGAGTTGTTATTTACAGGACTTGTAGACCTCATAACTTTAGAGGAAGTAATCTGGACACAAGGCCGAGGTCAGAACTACATACGGCGTCAACTAACTGAGAAATACCATGGTAAACTATGGGAATCTTCTATGGGAGACCATAGACAAATCATAGATACACTGTCCTCTCTAGACGATGGTTTGGCTGACATAATTATTGAAAAAGAATCATTAGACAATATGGATAAGAGCGAGATTGAGAACGCAATAAGGAGATGTACTATTGATATGAAGATATTTCCAATCTTGTGTGGCAGTTCCTATAAAAATATCGGTGTTCAGACTTTGATTGATGCTGTGATCTCCTACCTCCCGTCTCCTCTAGAAGGGAGTAAGTTGTATAAGTGTTTCCAAAGTGATCTAGCGGCCAAGGTATTTAAAGTGCAACATGATGACCAGAGAGGTGTATTGACTTTCTTAAGGCTATACCGTGGACATATAAGTAAAGGACAAAAGATCTACAATTTGGCCAAGGAGAAGAGTGAACAGGTTTGTTCAGTTGTGTTTGTTATTTATTTAGATGTTTTTATCTAATGTGTGACATTATAGCTAAATATATAAGAAAAACAAAAAATAAATGATTTTTTTATCATTTGTTGCCAACAATTTTCTTTTTTTAATTATAGAATACTACTTGAACTTAAAATAAATTTATTACGAATATTTAAAATATACAAATGCTTAACTGTTTCAGACAGGCTTATTGTACGTGGCTCTGGCTGACGAATACCATCCCGTGGAGAAAGTGTCAGAAGGCGACATAGCTGTAGTCAGTGGACTTAAAGTGAGTAATGATTTTAAAAAATCTAGTAATTCATAATACCCATTCGGAATAAAGATAATTTTTATAAAATGATTGACCCATCGTGGCGCAGTGGGACAGTATCCAAATGAAAACGCAATGGATTCGAAACTGTACTGCCACTCAATCAGTCAATTATTAAACAAAATTTAATTGCTCTTGAGATAATGAAGCTGAAGATTAGAATAGAGTGAGTTCCTTCGGCTTTCTGCCGTTAGGTTTCTATAACCTTTCATGGGGTACTTCTATTATTGTACATTAAAGCAGTACAAATTAATATAAGTTTAACTAATATTAAGAAACAAAAATACTTCAAAAGATCATATTAAATATATAAATTGTAGGCAACAATGTCAGGAGATCTCATCACTGTGAGCCAAGCAGCTGCAAAGCGAGCCAAGGAACAGCTTAATTCTCTCCTTAGGGATCCTACGCTTCGTGAGGAGCTGATGCTGCCTAGCGCTCGCCAAAAGTTACAGACCATGGATACTGAACCGAGTGTGAATGAAATCGCTGATGTTCTGTTGGGGATCGGTGAGTTCACCTGTTGGCATATCTTCCGCACTAAGCAGGACAGGCAGAGAGGCCAACTGCTTTGAACCCTCGTTTAATTCTTTATTATAAACTGACTTAATCAACTTCACCCACAGGCAACACAATCCCAGAGCCAGTGTTCCTCTGCTCCATAGAACCGCCAAGTGCTGCATACCAAAATGCACTGGAGACAGCTCTGGCCGAACTCCAGAGGGAAGACCCCAGCTTGAGGGTCACCACTGACGATGATACGGGACAGATGGTATTGGCTGGTAAGTTAAGGGAGAAAGAAAAAGTAGAAGGGAGAAAAGTGTGCGAACCATGAGAAGAAGTTACCTAGTGCCAGCGGCACCAGTTATTTCGTAATACTCCCCGACTTATTGACCTTCGTCGATATTTATATTAAACGCTTTATATATTCCTACTATCTCACACTTATATAAACAACCATACTAATTATTTACGTAAAAATAATTAAAATAGAAAATTAGAAGAATTAAATTAAGAAATGAACGCGGAAATATTGTGATATTCTTCTTACTTCACTCAAAGGCTTCACAACTCACAACTATTAGGTTGAAAATATCCAATGGCGTTACGAGAGTGTCATATGATAATTCGCAAAAGATAATAATAGAAGTTATTGTCAAAGTCAGAAAACGTCACGATGACGTCATCACTTCAATACAATTTATAGGTATGGGGGAACTCCATCTGGAAATAATAAAAGAAAGAATCATCCGCGAATACAAAATCGACGTAGAACTGGGCCCAGCCCAGATCTCCTACAAGGAGACGCTGGTGGGCACCGCCAGGCACACCGTGGCCGTGGACAGGAAGATAGGCAACGCCAGGCAAATGGTCAAAGTGGTCATGTCAGCCAAAACTGTTAAAGGAGTCAGTCAGGATAAAGTATTACGGTCAGTGCGCGCTTGAACTATATCTTTTTTGTTTGTTGTTGTTATATTGAAAAGCCCTTGCGAGAATTTATTTGAATAAAAAATATTTTTTTAACTTCCCTTGTATCGGATATAGCAATGTAGATAGCTGGCAGATAGAACCTAGTGCTTAAACACTCCGTTTTACTTTTCCCGCCCGAACTCGAGGTATATTATAAATTTGAATTTGAATAAAGACACTATTTATACTGTGAATAGGGGATTTATCAATATTTAATATATTTTTTTTATATATGTTTCTTCATTTCCAGGTTAGACAAATCGGCAGAGAGCGCCGCCAACTTGGCGCACCTCCAGCCGCGCTACCTGTCCGCCATACGGCAGGGCGTGGCCGGCGCGCTGCTGCACGGCCCCAGGCTGGGCTGTCCTGTTAGTACTTAAGTAGTTAGTGAGGAAATATCCATCATTTTGGAATAAGACTTTATATACCGTGCGGAGTAGTCGGAGACATATACCTCCTAAGCCTCGCCTATAGCCATCAACCTTCCACCAACCTCCATACACACATGCTCATTGCTCTTTCTCATGTTTTTTACGTGACCTTCCTCCAGTACCATCGATACCGTGTTCTCGGAGGTCAACCGAGGTCCCCCTACCTCCCTCGCCACTGACTCTTACTTTATATATGACCATTAAAATCTATATTATATGTTGATATAAATTACATTACATTATATAAAAAAATCATTCTTTATTGAAACAGAATATTTGAGGAACAGATTTATACTAATAAAACGGTTGCGGGTTCGATTCCCTCCTAGGAGTTTCGATCATTTTCGTTTCGCGGCTCTTATAAACCGAAACGCGACAGTGGCTCAAATTCTGGAAAGTGGAGAGCGGAGTCCTAAAAGAATTAAAAGATGTCTATTTGTATCATATAAAATATACCCTAAGTGGGTACCCTAAGAGAATAATTCGAGTATATTGTCCAGTTAGTAGACGTGCAGGCCACCCTGCACTGGTTCGAGGCGGGCCGCGGCACCTCCGAGTCCGTGGTGGCGGCCGGCGTGGCGCAGTGTCTGCGGAAGGTCAGGGGCAGTATATACTTTTGGATATATAATCGTTGAGGTCATTACTTTTCTTGAAATGAAATCGTCTGTTCAGATATTCGCCGAGGCGGAGTCGGTGCTACTGGAGCCGCTGATGTCCCTGGAGGTGGTGGTCCCGGAGTCGTACTCCTCCCGGCTGCTGACGGACCTGGCGCGCCGCCGCGCCGACATACAACATATACACCTTAGGAATAAGAATAAGGTAATGGGGCTCTATGAGCTTTAGTTTCTCATCACTTTTTTAATGATCCAGACACTATAACATCAGAAGTCCTTAAGGTTCTTGGTACCAAAGAAGTGACCACTAGACTCGGTACGTTCCAGATGAACTCCAATACACAAAAAGGGTTCAGCGAGAGGGTTGAGTGTTGTGAGAATTACAGATTGACAACCTTGACATCCCACGCTAGCAAAGTCCTTCTGCAAATAATAAACAACTGCCTCCGGTCCCACCTTGTTTCGTGAAAGGAAAAGGCTGAGAACCATAGAGCAGATTGTCAATATCAGACAAATCATAGAGAAATGTTATGAGTACAACATCCGTCGTCATCTTTGTCGACTACTGAATGGGTTTTTGACTGCGTAAGATGGAATGCATTATGGAAAGTTCTTAAGACAGCTGGCGTTCCCTGTCACACAATTCCGCTTATCAGAAATCTACAAGACTAGGCTTGGATCAGTGGAAGTCGTCAGATCATTTCAAATTCTAAAAAGTACTACGGCTGTCTCTTTTTCTATCTTCGTATAGTTGCTGAATACCCTCTGAAGCACTTCATGAATTATCGCTTGACAGGAAACGAATGACCAGATAAACTATCTGGCTCATGCACTATAAGTCCACATCTATGTATATATATATTTATAATACTTTTGTTTATTTATACTTTATTGCACACACACACTAAACATATTAACGAAGAAATAGAAACATCGAAATTATTCTAGAATTAAGTTAATAAGTTACTTAACTATGGACTTGAACCCACGCCTCTTGGATACTATCCAAGCTCTGTGTCAATTAAGTCTATCAATCGATAAGACTACGTATGACTTATTGGTTAGAGCGCTTGTACAACGTTCCAACAGGCGCGGGTTGGATTCCCGCTACCTTCTATTTTGATTCATTTAAAAAAATATATGCTTAATTTGATAATATCACTCAAAATTCTTAATTAAATAAATAGGCTTAAAATACTGAAAATGTTTAAAAAAAAACATGTTTTAGCTTTACTATTTTTTTTAATAAAAAAAATAGTAGAGAAATGTGTGCTGTGACATAAAAATATTATTAAGTATATTTCTCCACCAGGTCATAGAGTGCCTAGCGCCCCTGTCCGAGCTCCTCGGGTACTCCTCCACGGTGAGGTCTCTGAGCTCCGGCCTCGCCACCTTCACCATGGAGTTCCACTCCAACAGACAAATGTCCCCGCACGACGAGGAGAAGGCGATCCGGAATGTTACCGGCTTCTAATCTGTTTGAAGGGACTTTTGTTCTTTCTCAGCTAAATTTGAGTGAAGTGAGTGGAATTTGAACCCATACAAATTGACTGTAAAGTGAAATATAAAAACTTTTTAGATTAAATAGTTAAGTAAGGTTGTTAAAACCTTTTACAATATGTATAATATGCTGTTATTGTAAATAATATATCCAATTTTAAAGTTACATAATTTATTTGTAAATTGTGTACAAAAAAATATAATTATAGAACAAATGATATTGTTTATTTTATATAGTTTTTATAATGGTAATAATATTCACCATATGTATAATAATAGAAATCCACCATGTTCGCGGAGAACGGAGTGTCTTAAGAGTAGGCTCTCTCTCTCTCTCTCTCTCTTAAAATATAAAATAATTGATAGATTGGAGCAGAGCAGATATATGTGATATCGATCGCAATAAATAACATGTAAATAATTTTAATAACTGATTAAAAAGTAATTAAAGTGTTTCTAAGGACATTATATATCTGAGGTCATGGACGTGTATAAAAGTAAACTTGAAGTGGTGTTAATATATAACACAAATTGTCAAATATAATGAAAAATGTCAACGGTACGGCTTAGGAAAGTTTCATTATCTGCCAAAAAGGAGCGAAATTGAAGAGAAAATGTCAATTTAACATTAACTTATTAAGTAGGCCTCCAATTAACGCTTGAGTAGGCGTAATATCAAACGCTCCCTCCACATCAAGAAAAGCAACTAGTGCTATTTCTTTATCGTCCAGCGCTTTTTCAATCTTGTCTACAAGATTTATTTGGGCGGTTCCGTAGATCTGCCGCTACGATAAGCATGCTGGTTGGTGTGTATGGGTCTGTTCACCAGACTCTCCTGCCTAATATGGTTATCTAATACCTTCTCCAGTGTTTTCAGAAGAAACGAGGAGAGGCTTATGGGTCTGAAAGACTTCGCTGTGGTGTAGTCCTTCTTCCCAGCCTTAGGTATGAAGATGACTTTTACTTTAATCCACGATTCTAGTACGGCACGCTGGCATAACTGGCTCTGAAAATACTTACCAGATATGGAGACAGGATAGCTGAATCCCGTTGCAGGAGCACCGGAATCACACCATCTGTTCCATTCGTCTTAAATGGTTTAAAAGAGTAAATGGCCCATTTCACTATTCCTGGTCTGATGACAAGAGCTGCTCTTCTCCAGTCTTCTATTTGAGGCTTTTTGGGAGTGTTCAGCTTTGTCACCATTTCATTTGCCCCAGGAAAGTATACGCTGACCAGTAATTGTCCCTTTCACTTTTAGTGAAGGAGCCGTCCGCCTTCTTTAGGAGTCCCAACTGGTTGGTCTGTGGAGTCTTGCTCCTTGAGGCGTATTACTTACTTACATGGCCTTCCTAATTTGTTTACTGTAATCGGTTAGGGATTTCCTGTAGATGTCCCACTCTTGGGTGATCTTAGCCCTGTTGAATAACTTGCGTGTTAGCTTTTTCAGCTTAGAGTTCCACCACGGCTCTTTGCGTTTGGAGTGTTTGACTCTCGGCGTGCAGCTTTCCTCAAAGGCATTCTTGATGCTCTCCGAGACAGTCTCGACCGCTAGTTCAAGTTTCTCTATTGTTTTTACACTTCGGTATTACCTCTAAGTTCCGCTCTAGGTGGCTGTTAAACTTTTCCCAGTCAGTACGCTTAGGGTCCCTGAATGTTGTAATCTCTGTGCTAGGTTCTATGTGCAGCAAATATGTCTGTGGTCTGACATCGAGTTTTCATCACTGACCTTCCAGTCTGTTATATGCCTGGCAAGGTTTGGAGTGGCAAAAGTGATATCTAGTACCTCTTATCTTACCCTCGTCACAAAAGTCGGTTCACAGCCATTGCTTAAGGTTTGTAGACAGTTTGATAGAAGATAATTGTTCAACGACTCACCTCTGCCGTTGACGTCCGTGCTTCCCCAGTCAGTGTGGTAGACGTTGGCATCGCACCCCACAAGTAGCTCAGCATGATGTCTCCGGGCGTATTCGACCACGGGCGTGAGCTCAGTCCAGGGATCGGTTCTGTCTCCGGGAAGATAGGCCTAGCATATCACTACTCTTGACCCACTCCATCCCTTTAGATTGACATACGCTACTAAGTCGTCTGTGCATAACTCTGTAACAGGTAAAAACTTAATGCTTTTGTTAAAGACAATACATGCACTGAGTTTAATGCCTCCGGTATTGTGCAGTACCTTACCAGCAGCGTTAAGTCCCAGGACAGTTGAGTTGTTAACCCAGGGCTCTTGTATTAGAGCAATTTCGATCTTACCTTCTGCAAGGCAACACTCCACTACTGCAGCTACAGCCGCGGTATGGTGTATATTTGCTTATAGAAGCCTTGCCCGAGCTCCCTGGGTACCCATGACTACTACCGTACCGTTTGACGACTTGAGTGGGTACCCCAGACCGTCCTGCTTGAGGTGTAATTCGCGCTCTTGCAATCTGGTGTTGGGTTTTTGCACCTCCAGTCATGCTTTTTCCCCGCTTGTGCTGAGCCCCACCCGCAACCTTTGGCACCCGTCTACCCTGGGGTAGAGAGCCCTGGGGCTTCTGAGTGCCACTGGTCGAAGGCTTTGGCTCAGCAGCAGGAGGGATAGGGTCGGAAGACGAAAGATCCGAGGCTTTCGGTTCTCCCTTGACTTTAAAGAACACCCTCTTAAAACCGAGGGTGGCCATGGCCTGGGCCTGTTCGTCGGCAGACACAGGACGACGTGGACGTGTATGCAGGACTTGAGAAGGAGAGTCTATAGCTCGACATCGCATACCCAAGCGTACTCAGCTCCCCCAACACCCCTAACAACATTAACTTACAATACAAACTAAACATTGTAACAAAAATCTAGGAACTGATAAAAATTTAAATGTGTAAATCCACCACTGCACATACACATAGTGACTCGCAAAATGTTACAGCATACAGACTCTGGGACGGACGAAATTAAATAAAAACCTTATAAAATATTAATTTATTTATTGAGTAAAAAGTTAACAGTTTATACAGACAGACGACCTTGCATAGACAAAATATCTCTGCGGTTTAAATTGCAATTAAATAAGCAGTATACAAATAAATAAGCTGTAAACTAGAACTAGTACTGTTGCAAGTACTAGAAGGTGACCTGGAACAGGTTCTGCAGCTCGTCCATAAGCGCGTGGTGCCGGTAGCGCAGGCGCAGGTCGGGCACGTTGGTGCGCGTGATGTCGTTGCCGCGCGCGCCCTCGCTGCAGTACTGCGTGCCGATCCAACGCTGCTTCATCTGGAGACCGATATTAAACAAATAATAGACATGCAATAACTTCTTCGGTTGTAGGGCAAAGTTGTCTCAGGGAAATTATGCTAATGTAGATATGTATTTTGTTAAGTTTGGCGGTTTGTCCCTAGCTTGATTGACAAAGAGAAAAGAGCCTACCTCTCTCGCCTCGTCTACTGTCTTCGACTTATTCATACCTGCAATCCTCAAGCTATTTACTAGTTTCCCGGAGTTACTGCTTCATTTGGCCTCCCCGAGCGTTCTGCATCGCTTGTATCAGTTCGACCGCGTTTGAGTTCAGCATACCACCGACAAATCGTTGTTTTCGATGGAGCAGAGTATGGATAATGCTTTTCAAGCCATTGCTGGGCTTGCACGCTATTTTTTCCCATTAAATAGTAATGTTTTATTGACAAACGATATTCGTTTTTTTCCATTTTTGCATATGCAGATTTTAACATATGCAAAAAACACTCACCACAGTAGCTTTGTTGTTTATGGTTCGATTGACATGAAATTTAGACACACGTCCCTTGAAGGTAGGTACTTTTAAAAAATAAGGTTGATTTAACATGAATCACGCCATCTCTGGGCTAGTCCCGGGACTTATTAAACGATTAATTATAATTGATACTTTCGAGTACAGTACTCGAAAGTCTTTTATATATTCTCCACAGCTTTCTTTCATTCTTGTTTTTTATAACCACGTATCACTACAGTATATGTTATATAGGTAGTTACGTTTTTAATACTAACCTTTGTTTAGATTTGTCCTAGTAGTTAAACTATAAACAACTATAAATCCCTATATTAATAGGGATTTGAAAAAGGTGATATCCTATGCTTTATTCTAAACAACCAAACGCTACTAGTTAATGTTCTTATTTCTAACAAAAACTACAATAAAACAACAATCAATAGTTTTGAGATCTTATACAATCAAATTTTAATAATATAATTTTTTTTTAATGCTAGACTGAATACTGACTGCCGGTTTTAAAATATAATAAAAATGTCTTTGGTGGCATCTATTTTAACATATACATATATGTGAATATTATACATGCACAATATACATTAGAGTCTCATTACCTCATGAGGGAATCCAGACATGAGCACAGAGTTGCGCGCCAGCTCGCACATGTCACACGAGCTGAGCTTCCACGCCTGCGCCGCTATACTGTACTCCTCCATGAGAGGCTCCTGTGTGCACATACATACGTATATAGTACATATTAATAAATATTATTCCGACTCAGAAAAGGAAACCTAGTGAAATATCACTATATCAAAGCGGGTGACAGTACCCGCCACTTGTGAGGTCAAATTTTAACTTGTAAAATGTTTATCAAGTTGATGTCATATGGAAAACTAATCCAACAGATAAAATATAATGTATCCAACAGATAAAATATAATGTATTGTATTTAGTTCCTCGAACTGTTAACTACTCAGTTATTTCACAAATAAAATGTTGAAATACCTTTGTATAATGAAATTGAAGAGGATCGTCCGTACTGAGCGTGACCCGGAGGCCGCGAGCAAAGAACTCCGGCAGAGGATTGCGGTGGTAGCGCAGGAAGAGGGAGTTATTGCTCAGCGGAGACATCGCTATATAGATTTGCGCTAAATAGTATAGATACTGCAACACTGGCACCTGCAAATACACGCACGTTATGTGACGGAGCCGCCAGAGCAGAGTATCAGTAAAAAGTCCAAACATTGCCAAGTTGTATATTTAAAATGATATGTGAGTCTGTCATGGCACAGCGGTACGACTAACTGTAAGCACGACGGTTGTGGACTCTTATTCCCAATCGGGAGAATAAATTATTTTCGTTCACCTGCTCAGGAAAGAATATACAAAACGCGGCGTAAATTGCCATAAAGTGACACCCAATTGTGAAGAAGGACGTCAGATGACGTGTAACGACGAAGAACCAAGCAAAGCAAGTGCCTACGTGTAGTCTTTACACACAATATCTAAGATAAATGTTATCTAAATCTCTAATAATAAGTTAATCTAAACTTACTTTTCTCAACACAAGACCATGAGAGATGTTTTCGGCTACCAGAAACCCAGCACAGAGGTGTACAGCGGGGCCCGCCTCGCCACAATGAGGGCGGAGTACGAATGTGTTCAAGCCTTGCTCTCTAAATAAAAAATTACGATTTTTAGTGATTTAGAGGCTGTGTTTAGCCTGATCGTTGTGGGTTCAAATCCCACGTCGAATACCGCCTCCCAGCACGCTATGATTTGAAAATTGGGCGGGAGAGTGGAAGGCTCCGCCTACCCTGGTCTACGCGGAAACCAGCAGGAATGTGAATAAAACATATATTTTAAAGTAATAAAAGGACACTTAGTAATTGTAAAACTTAAATTTAAGTAACATTTCTTCATTGATTGAGTATCTTACTTGCGCAATTGATTGAGCGTGGTCATATTAGCGTATATATAGTACAGGTAGTACGCGTAGGGCGGGTTCTCCTCGTCGTCCCACTCGTCCGGCGTCTTCATGTTCGCCGTGAGATTTGGATTCTCCGGCTTGGACTCGTCGTCCACACTGTCGAAGCCGATCACGTGCTGGGTAAAGTATAAATTAAAATTGCTCATTATCTCAAATCAATCAAATATATATATATATATATATATATATATATATATATATATATATATATATATATATATATACATATATATATATATATATATATATATATATATATATATATATATATATATATATATATATATTTATATAGCAAGTAAAACAGTACCATTCATTTCCTATTTTTTTTAGTGTGTTTTTTTAATACACAAGACTGTGCGTGAAATATGTCTCTTCATTCTTCAAGTTATCAAGGTAGACGGTAAGATAAACGAAAGTTAATGTACCCATATGAACAAAATTAAATTATATTTCTACAACACAAACTTACTGATAAAAATTTGTGTAACTCCGGATTAGAATTCGGGTCCACAGACACCTTGAACAATGGATCAAACAGGTTGTTGAGAAACTCTTGGAAATTCTTTAGGATTTTATTGGCTCTGTAGATATCGCTGAAAACGTAACCGAAACAATATATTATTTCAATTTACAACTCATTTTATTAGTTTTTGGAGAAAAGAATCAAAATGCATAATCATAATTTTCTTGGGATCCGCAGACAAGTGGCAAAAACGAAACCCTTAAAGAGTCGTCATGTCTGTCTGTCTTTCAGTTTGTCCGTATGTCACAGCCACAGATTTCTTCGTTAAAGATAACACTGACGTGTTATTTGTTATAAGAATACAATCCCAAAAATTAAGAGAGGCTTATATGAAACAGGTGTAATTTTATCCTAAGCCATTTTTACAAGATTTGACTCCAACCTTTATATATAAATAATACATTTTCATAATATATCATTATTATTAGATAACAACAACAATTGTCTTTATGTAGAATATGTAGAACAAAGTGTTGTAAGTTCTCTCGTCTGCGTCTGCGTCTGCGCCTGCGTGAAGTGTATACATACTAAAGCCTCGGCACTTGCACCAGCCAGCGCACGTGGTCGGAGTGCACTTGGTGGCGCAGCGCCCACGTCGCCAGGGCGCCCCACTCCGCCGCGCGCTTGCAGTAGATGCTGATGCGGGGCTCCGCGAACGTGTACTTGCTGTCCTGGAGGCTACTCATTATTTCCTGTTGGAACATGTTATATGTGCCATTTATTTGCAAGTATTGCTAATAACACGAATAAGTGATTTTTTAGATTTATATCAGTTCATCACGCTTTTAATTTACGAAATTCTTGCTGAAACTTTGAACAGATATTACTAGATAGCAAAAAAAAATTTGTTACTAAATCTTTATAGGTGTCAATGTATACAACATTGAGGTAAACGTGTTTAGGAATCAATAATGTTTGCGAACCTTAATAATGTTTGCGAAGTAAGTGCCATTCATGTAATTGTCAGTTTTGAGGAACACCTCTCTCAGTCTGCTTTCTCCGACAGGATTATATTTAGCGTTGAACTTATCAAAGCGGTGGAATGTGTTGCGATCCTATATATTGAAAAAATTCTATAAATTATATTAATAACCTTATAAAAAGGTCAAAAATAGTATAAACAAAACTTTTTTAAATTTACATTCCAAAACATCAAAACTCACGGCATGAACATCTAGAATATCCACATTCAGGTCGTAGGCGTCCAACTGCATCTCCTCAAAGACGCACTTCAGCGTCATGGGCACGCCGTCCCGCAACGCCACCACTTGGTCCGGGTTCTTGCGGAGAGTGCGCTTGATGAAGCACAGCAAGTGCTTCTGGTTCATAGAAGATGCGGCGTGGATGTGAGTGTCGACTTTCCTGAAAAAGGAGCAAAGACGAATGCAGTGAATCTCTCAATAAAAAAATCTCTGTTTTAGGTAACTAAATAAACTACCAGAATCAATATTATAATCACTAGAATTATAGTTATTTAATGTAGATATTATTATATTTTCTTAACATTTTACCTCACATTATAGAAGTCTCGATGAGGCACAGCCTTTTGCAATGCCAGCTCATGCAACTCGTTGAGCAAAACGTGCATTCTGTACTTAGACGAGAGGTAGCTCAGACGTCTGTAGCAGAACGACTTCCTATAATATTAATCAACTTTCATTATAATAGTTTATAAATATCTTGGGGATTAAAGTATAAACTAATAAAACATATATCTACCTCTTAGTCTAAGACGTTTAGTTTATATTACTTAACAAATCAGAACGAATAAGAAAACTGTTCAAGAACAACACTATGCATTGGGTAACAGATTTTTACAAGTTTTGACAGGATCAAGTATATGTATATGTGTATATATGTATATATATATATATATATATATATATATATATATATATATATATATATATATATATATATATATATATATATATATATATATATATATATATATATATATATATATATATATATATATATATATATATATATCTTCTTCTTCCTGGCATTAGTCCCGGCTTTTTGCCAGGGTCTGCCTTCCGACTAAGACCAATCGGTCCATATGAGTGGCGAAGTGGTTTTTTGTGGAGCGATTGCCATCTGACCTCCAAACCCATTACTGGGAGAAACCAAGAAAGGAAAGGGAATAAGAGGCAGAAAGACTTGGAATATAGGGGAGGGACACCACTTACATGGATTGGATCGGATTATGAAAGTGGTGGCTCGAGGTCCCGGGGTCGCGTACCCGTATGCCGGAAACCAAATATCGGACAGATAATTGGCTGGACACCCTCTGAGATGTGACACTGGGACACCCTCTGTGATATATATATATATATATATATATATATATATATATATATATATATATATATATATATAACACAGTTATCATACTTCCCGATCAGTAATCGAATCTTGTCTTGTAAGAAGTGACAACTATTATAATGTATCTTATTTATTTTAGGTTTTTAAATTAATTTCGCTCCCATTTTACAGTATAAGGCGACACCCATGAATGCAGTACGTCAAGAGTTATTTATAAATGGATATACTAAATTTTATATCTACTCCTTTAAAATATTATTTCACTAAGCGAAATAAATTATTGCCAATGTCTTACAGCGGTCCTTCTGACACCATTTCGGTTAATTTCGCCATATCCTCTACATATTTCTTGAAGGGCACATAACGGTATGCCATCGGCTTATTATCGGTAGCGTCTATTTGGTTTTTGTACACGCGCACTAGACCTTTCCTCCATTGGCACACGTAATGGCGGTCTGGGGCGTTCACGCAAGACCAAGGATCATAAACTTCTGTAACATACATCATCAATAGGCATCAATGGCCATAAACGTGCTTATACGGATAGTATTGAAAAATTTATGATAAAAACTTAAATACCCGACTCAGAGTCATTTAGTTCGTCTTGACTGTCAATGGAAATTTTGCTAAGTCCGGGTATGACCGTTGACAGCGTGCTGGTCAGGTTTACTGCGATTGTAATAGGTTTCATTCATTAAAGATTTAAAATTATTCATGAGGAAGTTAAGGTACCTAATTGTTCGAAGGTGCTTCCAAGTCCTTCCATATCGTAATTATTGTATAGAAAATAAAACCTACATAAATGCAAACCCAATATTATACCGAATATCATTTTGACAATAGATTAATTTATTTGTATCTAAATATTGATTTTATAAACATACACCGAGTCTCGGAGTGCTGTAGCGGGGGTTTATCAATACTTGGATCTGATAACAGGTCCTCCGACGAACTACGGGTTATATATTGACTTGCGGCTGCGGCTGGAATAGATAAGCATTACGTATTCTAAACAGTTTCAAATGAATGAAAGCTGATAAATAAAAATATTTAATATCAAAAATTGTTTAGAGAACACCTATAATATAAATAAGCCGTGTTAAGCAATGTTAATGTCCATTAAATAAACTAATGGTATTTTAATCGTTATATAAAGCAGTCTTTAAACAATCTAATTTTTAAATTGTTAATAACAGTCAAAGCAGCTATTAGCTAGTTTTAAGCAAAAATTAAGTATATAAGTACAAATATATAAGTTCTTACTTATTACTAAACATATCAATTTAAGTTTTAAATGTAAAAAAAAAAAAAAAAAAAATATTAAGTATGTAAAAAAATATATTTTACAATCAAACCGCAACAACGCCCGACGGAAGTCAATGGACTCCTCAGTTTCATAGTCGTGAGTCGGCGGAGGCTGGTGGTGCATCAGGTAGAACGCCAGGTCATCGGGGAATGATTGATGGGAGATCTCCATGTAACGGCGCCGAAGGTTCAGCACGGTTATTAAAGATGTGGCTGAGCTTTCTAGCTCTTCTAGAAGTACCTATAGTTAAGTTGCTTTATTTTAATTTATTTTTTAATTGACTTAGTCACATCTCAACTCCAAAACGTATTTGAACACACAACCAAAATCAAAATGCTCTTTATTTAAATAGGCTATTACAACCACTTTTGAATCGTCAATTAACACAAGTGTCAGTAAGAGTCAGTATTGTCAGTCCTACTAGAAGCTACCACCAGCTGGTGCTGGGCAATTTTGTTGAGAACAGCTGGCGAGAAACTCAACAGTTGCATTTTTAATTGTAATTTTACAATATATTTACAACTGTGGTTAGCCTCCCGAATGAGCATCAACAGTA
Organism: Dione juno; assembly: GCA_037127375.1. Classification (NCBI taxonomy): domain Eukaryota; kingdom Metazoa; phylum Arthropoda; class Insecta; order Lepidoptera; family Nymphalidae; genus Dione; species Dione juno. The sequence goes on from JAXRJS010000067.1 coordinate 9,663,603, forward strand.
CTTAACTCCACACACTAACATCCGTATAATAAATATTCTTGGAGTGTATAATATACTTTCCCTAATAATATGTTTTTAATATTAACTTTAAATTGCTTTCAAGGGTAAGTCTGTAAGTATTTGTGGAATTTCATTATACATGCGTATACCTTGGGACATAAACGATTTATTTACCTTCTGAAGACGAAAACTAGGTATAATCTTATTTTTAAGCTTATTTTTACTCCTTGTATTTATACCGTGCTGTTCTTTAGATAACTGTTGGGGAGGGAAGAGGGCGTTCAGTCCCTGAGAAACAGCAAGCACTATCGTGTCTGCTTGCCGCCGACGTTTCCTCTCAAGCAGACACGATAGTGCTTGCTACTTCTCAGGGACAGAGTACTATTTTCCCTCCCCAACCGGTGTCGCTGTCAAGGCCCATAGGGTTAACAGCATTAAACTCACAATGAAAAAAAATAGATAATTGTTAATATTTTTACGTACAAACAACCACAATGTGTAACCTTTTATGATATAAGCAAAGGACGTACACGTACGCTTTAGTGGTCAGATAGCTTGACCGATTAATTTATTTTCCTATGTTTGAAATTTGATATTCTGTAAGACATCCAAAAACCGTGGTCAAGAAGTTGTTTTAAATCACTATGGAGCGACAAGAACAAATCAAGACTCGAGCGTACTCTTAATTTATTAAGTATACATATTTCCACATAATATACTCACGCCAGTCACATGTATACCGGGAATCGGGGGTGCGTCTGTCCGTTGGAAAGGTGTGCTGCGACGACGGTTCTGGTACGAGCGCGTGCTTCCCGCCATTTTACGAGTACTGTCACTACGGATCATATTTGTGTAGGATCACAACTTAGATATCTTTAATATTGTCTTTATAACTCTTTACTGTGTTTTACCTTAATTCTCTACATTATTACAAATTACACATATACCTACATGCAAAAATATATATATATATATATATATATATATATATATATATATATATATATATATATATATATATATATATATATATATATATATATATATATATATATATATATATATATATATATATATATATATATATATATATATATATATATATCATATGCTAGGAACATCTCTACATTTATCTCTACGTACGTAAATAACTATACTCATAGTATACTGATATATATCTACAGTGGGACAGTGTCTGACTCTGATCTTGATGATTGTGGCATAGATCCCAATTCGGGAGAATCATTTTATTTAAATTACATCAACTACCCGACTCTGATAGACAAAGTGCGGCGTTAAGTTCCGCAAATAGAAACTCGCGTAACATGTTACATCCGGGTCCCGTGTGTCTATCCTGCCATGTGGGGAAGTTTTGTTTTATACATATATTATAACTCACCAGCGAAACTTATCCTGATCTTTTTTCGGCGCCGATAAGCTTTGTATTTTTATTTTTTCATTGCAACAAAAATTTTAACACTATTGCATAGTTAAGTCCTATTCAAGTTGACGTCAAGTGACAAATAAATAAAGAATTAAATTAGTAAGTTTTACTCAAAACAATGATACATATGACGCAAAGAGGTTTTAATTTTTTTTTTTTAACAATTCATTTATAATCATATCGTATAACTTAAATACTATGTAAAAAAATATTCACATACAAATAAAAATATATAAATTACAGAATAAAATAGCGCACACGCATAGGTCTTACAAATGAAATAAAATGTCACATTTTTGTTCAATTCAATTTATTGGCATATCAAAACTATCTACAATAACACATTGGTAAAATACACAGTAGAATTAAAACACAATATATTTTGCTACACAAACAGTAGCTACGTACATAGATTTTAAAATAAAAAAAATATGTATAAAAGAGCACCAAGGAGGTACAATTAAAAAAAATATAATTTAAACAAGCGACGGTCGTTTTATACTGACTATGGGTGCGGAGAAATTGGGAGGAGGGGGAGTGACCGGCGCACTCGGTCTATTCGGTAAGGGCACTCCGTTCTGTTGCCCGGGAAGCTGGCGGGCCTAGAAATTGTAACATAAATATTACACTATAACTAAAATAAGCAAATTAAAATATTTCTAAGGAACTAAACTTCTTATGACTACTCAAAGCACATATAAAAGCACATAAAGTTACGTAAAAACATATAAAAAGACATAAACAATGGTTACCTGTTAGCGTGACACCAAAAAAAACCCTTTGTCATTTTGTTATATTAACGTAATGATAAATTCGAGAAATAGGAAATTCAAACATAAAATTAAACTTTCTATAGTTTTAAACACATTTTTTTAATTATTATGTTAAATGAAGACATTTTGCTATAAAATAATGTCTATATGTATGTAGCTATAGTATAAATAATATTATTAACACGATATACATTTTTATTATATACAATATACATACATGCTGTACTATCGCTTAATGCCCTTTGTCAAAATTACTTGATTTTTTAGAAATAATAATTTACATTAAAAAAATATATGATATAGATAATAAATAGTTTGCCAAAAAACGTGATTTACTTAATTTACTATAATAGGTATTTTCCCAGAAATATCACTTTAAATGGGCTTAGAAGCCTCCACTCTACATTATACACCAAATAACCTATAAACAAGTACAATGTATAGCCACATAAGAGAGGGTGATATCACTACGTTCTCTCTCTCTTTCGCACAATATCTGACATATAGAAGGAAATGTTAAGTAATTTTGTCATCGGCATTGAAGCGTGTACCTTACGACGGGCTAGGCGTGCCACTCCGTTGTATCTACGTCATAGAAACATTATTTATTACATATCAAGCTCCAGAACTTCGGGTAGCGAGTAGAGGGTCACAGATTCGATCCGGATTTGTGTAGAAATATATATATATATATATATATATATATATATATATATATATATATATATATATATATATATATATATATATATATATATATATATATATATATATATATATATATATATATATTATAAAAATGAACGTCTAATAAATCCAATACCTATAATAAGTTTTATATAAGTATAGGTATAGGTACAGATTTTTCAAAGTAAATTAATTAAGTTATGAGAGCAATTTTATTTTTAACAACGTATTCGCTGATCTTATATAAGTATATATGTATGTATGTATGTATGTGTGTATGTGTGTATGTGTGTGTGTGTTTGTGTGTTTTCAATATTAAATTAAACTTGTTTATTATATGTCATGATTTAGTACACGTTACACATATATTAGGATTGGTTTAGGTTTAAAATATATGATTTTAGGCTTCCTAAGTAAAAGTATAGGTATTTAAAAAGAGAATTTTTACACATCAAAATAATTATAATATATTTTTTTAATAGCTTCAAGCTGTATCCCGCATATATCGGAGTAGGCAACGGGAACCTAGTGCTAAGACACTCCGTTACCCGCTTTCTGTCAAATTTTTGAGGCATTTTTTTCCCTCGTGGGCCCACAACCGTAGAGTCGTAATCTCTTGTACAGGGAAAGCCTTGACTCGAGAAAAAATAAAAAAAGAAAGTCTCTCGAGTGTTGTGTGACACGCAGCGTCATGTAATATTTTGATGGCCCATTAAACTACTTGTATGTAGGCAGCCTAAAACGTTTAAAAAAAATTAAATTTCAATAATTTAAAACATAAACGCAACCAACTAAAAAGTATCTACACAAGAAATACAAATGATGCTGGTAAAAGCAAATTATTAAAATACATATGTATATATTTATTACAGTTCCCTCTATAAGGGATAGAAAAAGAGATGCTTACATACATTCTATTCAGGATATACCAGAGACACTAAAATTGATCGACATATCGTTGTTTGGTTCAAAAAAAAAACTACATTATCTGATTGTATAAAACCTTATCAATTAATTGTATTTTGTAAATATAATAAAGGGTATGTGAAAATGTTATTTAATATTCGGGCAAGAAAGAAATTTTAAACGTAGCAGGACTCGAACCCGCGCCTCGTATGTACCCTCCAAGCGCTCGGCAACAATTAAGCCATACTCAATATGTTCTATATATGAAATTATTATACGCTTGCTATGATTTATATAAGATGTAAATTAATTAAATATTAATAAAACAGTTCCGTACAGAGAAACATTTTTCATTAAAAAATATTTAAAAATCTACATTTAATCCAATAAATATTAATTATTAAAAATGTATGATTAAGAATCTAACAAGTAAATGTACAAAGCTATATTGAAATTTATCATAATTTGTTTAATATAATGTATATTTTATCTCACTCTCACATATGATGTTAGAAAGAGATAGAAAGATAGTACGAAGTATAAATCTTTATATAAGCAGTGAATATGCAATATTTTATATGATTAATGTAATATTGTCAGTCGCGTCAGTCACACTGATGGAGGTCACAGACCAGGACTAACCAGTGAATGGCACTTGGATTAAAGTCACCGAATTATCACATTCGAGAAATTTCCCGTGATAAGATTCCTTGGGACGAAGTTGCACTTTAAAATTGTGCATGGTTAAAAGGGGACTGGAAAAATAATTGCATTATAATAAAAAAAAAAACAGTTGATTAGTATTATTTTCACTGGACTCTATATTGATGTAATAAATATTACACTTTTTTTTCATATCCAGCGACTTGTCGTATTTATATAGTGATATTTTAAAGTGCGACTTCGATCAAGGTTAGTATTAGTACTTAGTATGATAATTAAATAATATATACAGAACCAACTTTAAGAATCAGAATTAAAAAAAATAAAGTGATAATAATAATTCAAACAAAATTATTTTTCATCTGTTACTTGTATTTTATAAAATAATAAAGTTGTAAGAAGTTACCAGTCTCCCAAAGTCGGCTCTGAATACTTTCAATTGGGGCAACCACATGGGGTGCGTCAACACTTTAATTAAATGCTTATATTAATAATAATATTATTATAATAAAACATATTAAAGATTATAAAATGTAACGAAGCGATGTTTATCCGCGGCTCGACATTCCCTCCTGAAAGTTATTTTTGTGTCACTCACAATGTTATCACAATGCCTCTTTCTAATGTAGGGTAATAGAAAGGGACAGAGATAGTAATATAGATTACATTACGTTCGAGCCGTTGTCGCGCTGTCTCTTTCTAACATTAGCTGATAAAAAGAGATAGCACGCAGCGACTGAATTAACCATTTAGCTCACACCACAACACCAAGTATTAGACAAACATAGCATTAATTAGAGATTAAAATTAAAACTCTGTTATATTGACAAATTAAAAAAAATAATATTAGTGAAAATCTTGTATAATATGAATATTTGTAATTTTGAATGTTACATGTAAAATATTGTAATTGTGAACATAGTATTTCTCTTAGAGTTTTCTATCCTAATCAATTGAGTGACTTTTCCCAGAACTATATAAATGTCAAAAAAGAGCCTTATAAAGATTCCCTTCATACCTTGAATATATTAGTGAGCTCGTCGAGCAGCGTCTCGTAGCGGAAGGACACGCGGATGTCGGGCACGTTGGTGCGCGTGATGTCGTTGCCCGCCACGCCCTCCTTCGTGTAGTTGGGGCCGAGCCAGTACTGCTTCATCTGGGGACGGCCGAGGAACGAACTTAGAATAAGAATTAGGTCATTTTATTTTAACGTCATGGCGGCGCGCGTCGCAATTGAACGTTACCTCATGAGGGAATCCAGACATGAGCACAGAGTTGCGCGCCAACTCGCACATGTCACACGAGCTGAGCTTCCACACTTGAGCAGCGATGCTGTACTCCTCCATCAGGGGTTCCTGGAGCGATGATGAAATTTATTGTTGTTTTTTTGGAAAATTTTGTTCTAGGTTCAGTCAACATCAACAAAATGTGCAATCTTAACTTAATGAAATATATACTGTGAGTATCTTTCGAAGATTAATATTATTTATGTTAACGTCAAATCTAAACATACCTTTGTGAAGTGAAACTGCAAGGGGTCGTCAGTACTCAGTGTGATACAGAGACCCCTCGCCAGGAACTCCGGTAAGGGGTTGCGGTGGTAGTTCAGGAAGAGGGAGTTGTTGCTGAGGGGCGACATCGCGATGTAGATCTGCGCCAGGTAGTACAGGTACTGGAGAACCGGCACCTAAGGAAGAAAGTGAATTATTTCCATAGTACTGCGACAGACGGATTACTATACGTGACTCGCCGCGTACCTTCCGCAGCAGCAGGCCGTGCGAGATGTTCTCGGCCAGCATGAACCCGCAGACGAGGTGCTGCACCGGCCCCGCCTCCCCGCAGTGCGGCCGCAGCACGAACGTGTTGAGGCCTTGCTCCCTGGAAGTCACGTTACGGTCTGTAGCATTTTAACTAGGTTGTGGATAACATTTCTGTATATTTATTTATAGTAATATTTTTAATAATGTTCGTAAAGTTTTTAAATGCGTTTTTTAATAATAAATAGTAACATATTTATGTAGGATTGAAAAAAATCAAACTCACACATACACAATTCGGGGAAAATAACTATTAACTTACACCACAAAGTAATAGAAATTACGTCATTTGTTTCATTGAAATTTTAATTTATATTTGAATTTTCGCAGTTTTAAATCAACAACAGGACTCACTTGCGGAAGTGGTTGAGCACGGTAATGTTGGCGTACATGTAGTACAGGTAGTAGGCGTAGGGCGGGTTCTCCTCGTCGTCCCAGAGCGGCGGGGGGCGCGCGTCCGCGTCCAGCATCGGGTTCTCCGGCTTGGACTCGTCGTCCACGCTGTCGAAGCCCACCACGTGCTGCGCCGGGGACATACGTTACATACATTTATATTCATTCGGTGAGTGTCATAAACACGCACACACGCACACGCACTTTCGGTACCATCCTCCACACAGGCGCCATGCTATTGTCCTCTGGAATATGCGGCGTCAGACTATAGACGCAAAGTTGTGGGTTTGCGTCACACATCTCTCAACTTGGGTTAAAATGTGAGAACGGTGTTTTAACACTAGGTTCTCGCTACCTACCTTGCTTGCTATATGGATAAAGTGAGAACTTGGAAAATATATTTTCTTAAGCTTGTATAACTGATTGGGCATAGACTCTATATTTATGATATAAAAATACTTAAAAGAGAACATATATTTTTTTTTATTTGTTGTCTTTTAAGCATTCAAAAGATAATATATAACATTTCAATATATACATATACTATTACTTTGCCAGCATAATAAGGAAGATAGGCTAAGGTGAAATGAATGTGAGGTGAATGTTATGAATTAAACTCACAGTGAGAAATTTGTGTAGCTCAATATTGCTGTTCGGATCATTGGTGACTTCGAAAAGTGGTTGGAAGATGTTGCTGAGGAACTCTTGGAAATTGTTCATTATCTTGTTGGATTTGAAGATGTCGCTGGAAGAAAGTGCAATTAACTCAGTATATAATAAGCTGTTAATAGTAATTGTACTACTACTTCTACACACACTTGTGCATAGAAGCTACAAGCGGAGCTCACTAGAGGCGCGGTATCTGTATGAGCCAGCGCACGTTGTTGGAGTGCACGCCGTACGTGTAGGCCCACTTGGCCAGCTTGGCCCACTCGCCGGGACTCTTGCCGTAGATGGACAGCCGCAGCTCCGCGTTCTGGTACTTGCTCTCTTCCAGGTCTGACGCTACTTCCTGTTGTGGGTGAAAGTGTTCATCCATTATTTGTTGAGTTCATTATAGAACATTAATAGTAAATTTACGGACCGATTGCGTAAAACGCCCGTTCCAGTCCGAATTTAGTTAGACTAACTCTCTTATTGCTCCCCTACTCTCCCGAAGGAACTACTACACGACTATTCCAGCATTTATATTAAATGAAATATGTAATTGATACATAAAAACAAATAATATGAAATAATTTATTTTTGTAGCTAAAAATCTTCAAATATATTTGAAGATTTTAATTTTAATAAGCATATTATAAGCGTATTAATATTTTCACTAATAATTTTCACCATCATTTATGACCATATCTATTTTTTTATTCTGCTATATAGACACTGGGCGTCCCACAACCATCGTAAAGTCAATCACTTAATGGCGAAGTAAAAATAAATTATATTTAATATTCACAACCGTACCTTAATAATCCTGGCAAAGTATTTCCCGTTCATATAGTTGTCGGTTTTGAGGAACACCTCGCGCAGCCGACTCTCCCCGATGGGGTTGTACTTGGCGTTGAACTTGTCGAAGCGGTGGAACGTGTTGCGGTCCTGCAGGCGGCAGCATTATATTACTCATATGTAAGTTATTATTACATATATATATATATATATATATATATATATATATATATATATATATATATATATATATATATATATATATATATATATATATATATATATATATATATATATATATATATATATATATATATATATATATATATATATATATATATATATATATATATATATATATATATATATATATATATATATATATATATATATATAATATATATATATATATATATATATATATATATATATATATATATATATATATATATAATTTTGTATTTGTTTGGTGAGATAATGGGTAATTTTTTTATATTTAAAAAAAAATATTATTATATTGAATAATCATATAAAAAGACACAAATAATTTCTTCAAGTCTTACCGCGTGAACATCCAGCATGTCCACAGTCAGGTCGTAGGTGCTCAGGTTCATGGACTGGAACACCGCCTTCAGAGTCATTGGCGTGCCTTTTTGGAGAGTCACCACCTAAAAGTATGGATTAAAACTATTCACGAGTTCCGTATATAAATACAATAATTTAGTGATGCATTGGTCTTATTCTTAAATAATAAGTAGCCTAGTTTTCATATATAGTTAAATAAGATTGCTAAAACGATTATTGCTAATATCAAAAAATTGTCCACATTTTTGAAGCTTCTCATTTTTTCCCGTACATAACGTAGCAGTCAGAGAGAACAGTGCCCGAACACTCCGTTCACCATCACTGTGCCACGCAGACGTTAGCAATCATTATTTACAAAAAAACATTTGAGTACAAACATAGTCTTACCTCGTCCGCGTGGTTCTTCAGTGTCTTTTTGATAAACCGCAGCAGATGCTTCTGATTCATGCAGGACGCCGCGTGTATGTGTGTGTCCACTTTACTATATAATAAATAATAAAACGGTAAACTCTAAGACATTTGATGTTTTATTTTAATTTTAAATAACATGCCGAATTAATAGAGAGAATTTACATTTATTATATTTCTGTTGGTTTTTGTCGTTTTTGAGTGAAATTCTATGTATTATTTTAGATAAATAGAACTATTGATAAATGTCGCACACCTCCCTATACTCAAAAGTCCTTTATGCACAAAATGGAATCTCCTGTACAGCAGCGAGAAGGTAAGCTATGCGAATTCGAGATCCCCATAGGCGAAGAAGCATTTACTGTCAGACGCTGTCAGGCTGCTCCACCACCACCGTGTCACATTACCGTATATTATAAAAGTCCCGATGCGGCACAGCCTTCTGCGAGGCCAGCTCTCGCAGCTCGTTGAGCAGCACGTGCAACTGGAACTTGCTGGAGAGGTAGCTGAGGCGACGGTAACAGAACGACTTCCTGTAAATAATTATTTATGTTCATTTTACATTGGCTTTAGGTATGAGGTTTCTGTAATTAGAGATCAGTTGTAGATGATAGACGACAAATATTTGAGCAATATATTTCTTTGTGTTGTGAATTTTAAGTACATTACGAATTCTATAACTTCTTTTGATAGCGAATTCTTTCCAAAATTTACCATTTAAAAAAAAAAAAAACCTTTTATAACGTTTACTAATACTCTCTTTAAATTTAAAATAAAAAATATATAGAGTTGTCTGCTAACATAGAGGCACCGTAAGGTAAAGAAAAAATAAAACACTTATTACGGCTTTAAAATCTTTCCTTTTTAAAAAGTTTTCTATCTTAAACTTTTGTTTATGGTTGGATTTTTTTGCTCTCAGTACTTACAGAGGCCCATCAGCAATCATGTTACACATAGTATTCTTGTCCTGTATATACTGAGCCAGGTTGACATATTCGTACGGAACCCTCTCTTCTCCATTCTCAGTGTTTCTGTACAGATTAAAAACGCCATTGTCAGATCTGATGATATAGTTCTTGGCTTCAGGAGTTGGGCCTTCCCATGGGTCCTTGTTTGCTTTGAAGGGGGGGTGGACTATGTGATCTGAAAAATAATTGTATATTTAAGTTTAATTACTACATAAGGTTAAATACATTCAGTGCTTGTGGATTCATGTATGTGTTTTAGGATTTTTTGTACTATATTTTATTTTTTATAAATTATTATTTAGTCTTGAGTTCGAATCCCACTCGCATATGAATTATTTTCTATTTCCGCGCTCCGCCATTCAAAAAGTGGAAAACGAAGAGTATTTATTATAATTTATATAAAAAATTAGATATTATTTTTTCACATATCATGTTAATGGTAGTATTATGGAGACTATAACTTATATACTGCTTCAGATTTAGTTTCATAAGCTTGTGTAAAGAAGAAGATATTTAAGATTGACATTATTCTTACCAGCAATATGTTTCCTCGCCAGCTTAACACTGGGGGTGTGGTTGGTGGAAGCGTCAGAGTCTATGTTCCTAAGAAACCTCGAGGTGATTGTAGCGAAGCTCTGTTGGGACATGCTCATGTAGCGCTTGCGGATCTCTAACGCTTGTACTAGATATGAAGACGCCTGTTGGAGATCTTCTAGAGGCACCTATGTGTGAATAAATTTTATATATTACTTACCTACACCACAAAAACATAATATTAATTTAAGTAAATTTTCACAGACACACACGTGTGTGTGTCACACGCACACACTCACGCACACACACGCACATACATATTCTTTGTTAATGTATTGTTTCTATTTATGTTCCAAATATTTTTAGTTTTTTAATTTTATTTTATATTTATATACATCAACATTTTATAGTTATTTGCAAACTATGGAATATGCGAGAATATGGAAATTCTATGTCAATTTTAAGTCTAAATCTGAGATTTAAGTCCACAAGTACTACATTCACGCTACGATGGCTCATATATATCAGGCTATTTACATATCTATAGGCTTCTTCTTCTATCTTAAGCATTCTTCTAATTATGCTTACCCCAGAAGTGTCCTCCCCACTGATCGCCACCCGCTGGAAGTGTGGCAGTATGACATCGAAGTCATCATCGTCCCCTCTCAGCCTGGCAGCTTCCTCCAACACGGCGGCCGCACCTCCAGCCTCGCTGCCGGCGAACGATCGGGCCGATTGGCCGCATTCTGCTGCCCTGAAATTTGGTGAGAAATTTATTTACATATGTCAAATAAACTAACCTTATGATATAAAATACATTTTAATGATAATATTTAAGTGTAAAAATCACGGAGCTTCAAAGAAAGTTCAACGAATAAACATACAAATTATTATTGTAGTTTAATATTGCTACAGTTAAGTTGTTTAAAAGCTACAGTACTAAAAGATATCATCGCGGTGTGAGTGTGAAAGTTGTCGAGTTTGCATCCTCATTAAAATCCATTATTGATTTATTTACACGCTAATAATTTTTAATTTCAGTTAACCTCGTTCGATAACCAGACCAACTCTGGTCATTAAATGAGGCATTAAGTCAGTTTTTTTTCTATAATAATTGGCATATATATTCAGCGGAGAGTCTTAGCACAACCTGCCATATCCCTCAAAATAAATAAGTAGAAATAACTCCACACAGGAAAGTTTAAACCGCAATTTATTTAGAGTCTAGGTAGTACTAATAATTTTATTTTTATTCAGTTTGCAAAGTCATTAATGACAGCCATGACGCTAGGACCTGTGACCTTTACAGCAAAGTGCTTTTCAATTCCTAGAATTTTTCGATTAAAATGTTTTTGTCACATATTAATTTTATGACCAAATGTATAAAACGCTATGCGACGTATATTAAGTTAAGTTTTTTTTTAAATATACTTATAATTTACTTTATAAAAATTCATAGTCAAAATTATTATAAATTTTATTCGACATAAAAAGGTCTAGTCTGCTAAACCAGAGTACGGCAGAGAGTTTCAGCATTCTCCGCAATATCTCTATATTGAATGAAAAGTGGAAAATAGTGTCCTAATATTATATTCTCTGTATAAGAGGGAGCGGGATAGTAAAGCGGGATAAAGCGTGAAGCTGCCACCGTTAATTTTTGCAATATGTACCTAAACTAAATAAGCTACGTCATAACAATTAATGTCTGTGGGTGGTGTGTTGGTAGCACTCGTATCAAATTTCCGAACTGCCAATTTACTGCCTTTCATGTGGGCGGAAAACGAATGTCAGGAATTCAATAACTACCTCAATACCTACCTACCTGCTACTGTTGCTGATATTATGTTCACTCTGGATAGTTGAATTAGTTTTTTTTTATAATATAACATGTGTGTGTGTGGGTGTGTGTGTGTGTGTGTGTGTGATAGAATATTGTTTTAAATTAATACAGTTTAATAATAACTATTTAACCTATTTTTAAATATTTAATCTAGTTTGTAATAATTAAAATATTAAACAACAAGAACACTTCTAAAATGTAAATAAATTCTCATTTTTTTTAAATATAGGTTTACTTGAGTAATTAAAGAAGTTTATACGTTAATTTCAATAATACATACTTAAGAGCTCTATAATACATACCTTATAGATGTCCATTTTTTGCATTCTATTTTGCTTCCGAACATATTTAATATTTGCCACTTTAGAATATAATTTCAGTAACACGTTAAATATTTCAATATATATTATATAAACAAAGCTCCCGCCATTAATTAATTATTAAACACATTAAAAAATTAGGCAAACGATTTAACACGGTCATCCTACAGCTTCTGTCACATCGAAATGTCAGTGAGCACTGAGCACTGAGCTCGACCACCCCCCGTGGTAAGGGCTGCTGACGCCAAGCTTATCCAATTACCAAACAAACTACTGGTTATTTATCTCACTGTTACACAACATCACTAATATGGCATTTGTCTGTAATCTAGCAGAAAAGGTTTAGCTAAATCTAGGATTACCGACTGCTCTTCGCGTACATTTTATTTAATTTAACTTTGTTCAAAAATACTAGTATACATGTAATACAAATACAGATATTATTTCAGATCACTTTCCTTCCCTGATTTTACAATGATTTAAAACTACTTCAGACGTTCAGCTTTTTTAATGACTGAACAGCTAAGAACATCCATTCCCTAGTAAGGGTTGCGCCACGTCAAGGTTGATCCAATTAGTGGTAATACCAACACGACGGTCGTAGGAGTGCGAGTACACGCGCGTACGGATGTAGCTCATAAACTTATGTTATAGCTTCCACATGGATGGACATGGATATGTGTGACCGTTGAAATTCGATTAACGCTGTGTGGGCGATGATTTTTGTAGAAGGTTAAAACCATTTAAAAAATAAATACATCGTGAAAGTATCTATATAAATATATAAAATTAAAATCATAATTAGCATTTGTCAGGCACATCTTAGTTACGTCATCTCGTAATGGCGTCTAAATATTAATATATTCGTAATTAAGGATTTTAGTATTGTTCTTTAAAATGATAACTTATACTATTTAAATTCCGTAATCGTATCAAGATCTCGTTGATCGAATTCCATTTAATTTTTTTTCGATAGCATAAAAAGATAGCGCCGTTGCGCAGTGCGGAAAATATATATCGGACAGCGGTCTAATGCATGTTAGGCACTCATCGAATATAACATATTTGTTATAAATTTTTAGAATTGGTGGAAAAACAAATGTGGTTAAATATAACTTATATTTTCTTACAGATTCACGCTTTATTCCGTTTACAGCACGGTTAGAGAAGGGGAGCCAAGTGTCAAGACACTCTGTTTACCTCATTCAGAAACTACGTGTGTTTAGTGCCGCGACTTTGTTTTTGACTACTGTGTAAGTAAAGAGCGGTGAAGTGAATATTAGTCATTCTTCTGATTGGGAATCGAACCCTCTACCATCGTGTGTACGTCAGACGCTATGACCTCGATTTTTAGGCGTTGTCAAAATAAAATTTGCATTAAAAACAGGCTCGTAATGTAAATTAATATTAAAGGTGCGCACCTTGTACCTAGAGCTTCTAAGAATACACTCAATGTCATATCAATGCTCACGTTCTACTCTATCAAGGGAATACTGGAAGACAAACTGAAAACAGACATTTATTTTTCTTGTCCTCTATTTAACCTTAGAATATATTTATATACCATTATTTATCCATGATAAGGATTTTCCATTCCACCTACATTTGTTATATATCACAACGTTATCTTTGCCTTTGTATGTTGTATGTAAAAAAATATACCTACAATATACCTACAATATAATCAACCTACTTGACATTTAGCTGTCTTTGTATTAGAAGCTTCTTCTCTATCTGTTCTATAGGGAACTGTGGGACCTCGTAGGGCGCCGACAGTTCATTGGGGAGCTCCCGCGGGACCTCCGCACCTACAGCACTAGTAGGACTCTCGCTTCCTGTAAATAAATTAGGTACTTATTAAAATATATATATCGTTGAAGAATTGATACCTATTACTTAATCGGCTACCATAGATTGAAATACTTGAATAAAAAATTAAAGCTACTGTGGCCGTCGTAACACAGCGTCTGACTGTAAACGCGTAGGTTGTGGGTTCGATTCCCACATATTCTGATGAGAAGACAAAGCACGGCGTTGAGTTTCGCCATTCACAATGCATTGTCTAGGAAACTGAGCGGAAAGTGGAGAGTGCGGTGTCTAAGCTACGACCTTTTTAATATTTTAATTTAAAACTGATTTATTACAAATTGCCATAGATGTAGGTACATATTTAATTGAAGTAAATTATTTTTTTGTTATTTTTTTTATAGTATATTATTATTTTTGATTTTAACTAGACGAACTTTTTGTATATTGATACCCTGAATTCGTATTACGTACGTATCACATATTTACGAAGAGCGCAGTCAGATTGCCATCTGACCTTCAAGACTCATAATGGGCTGTGGGACTAACTGTAACCTTGTAGTTATGCCTACATATACAGGTACATAATATGTATACAACTTTATACCTTAAGGACTACTTGGCGTGTTCTCCAAAATGTCACAACAACATGTTTCAAAATAAATTTCACAAATGAAAATTTAATTCAATATAAAATAAATATAGTAATATTTAAACAAAATACTGATGAAAAATTGTGAAAAAAGCAAATTAAAGAGATATAATACTATTAAGTAAATAAAATTAGCACATGGACTATCTATTAAATAGGACCTGTATCCCGCACTTAGCAGGGTTGGCAGAGGGAACTTAGTGGTAAGACACCCCGTTCCCCGCTTTCCGCCTTTCGAGGCATTGCTTGTTGAGTGGCGTAACTAAACCTTGTCACCAGAGCGAAAATAATTCATTATTCCGGAATGGGTATCGAGCACAGACAGACCCTGTGGCGCTGTATCCCGCACATAGCAGGGTAGGCAGAGGGAAACGTAGGTAGAAAGTGCCTAGTGTTAAGACACTCCGTTCTCCGATTTGCGCCTTTCGAGGCATTTTTTCAGTTTTCTAAATATAGCCATTTCACTTCGTAATTGACACATAGGAACATGTATATTTTTTTACATCCTTAAAACATTACTATTTAAAAGTAAGTAAATTCGTTAAATCTAAATAGATTTTTTAACAATCACCTTTATTTAATACCAATACATAGATTATTCAAAGTAAACACACACAGTCTATTCCTAGGCCGGTCTGTAGGAAAGCTACATCAAATGTCTATACAGTAATCTGCAAGTCGCAGGTCAAGGCCTTCTATTCAACATATTAAAATAATGAAGTCCCATTGCGGAGCGCGGGCTTATCTCTATTATATAGATAGTGATGTTATCTGATTTTTTTTATCTACTACTACATTCCGATTCGAATAGAAACAAATTGTAGTGACAAAATTTTAGTCCTTGATATATTTATGTTTTAAAGGAATATATCTGTTTTTAGCCTAAGATGTTTTCCGCTTACAGTCGCTTCCGCTCAGACACTGCCTCACTGGCTACTGTGCCACGATGGCCTCGTTCATTTTTTATATAAGTTCTATAATAGTATCACTTCGATTCCAAGTCAACGCCCACGCTGAATTTTATCGAAATTATTTTATCCACCTATATTTTACACCTTAACCACAGATAATTAAGTACCTATAATCAATTTCTAGTAGCTTTTATTATATTTATGTGAATATTATATTAATTGTATACTTTTATTTATTTATGATAATTTTATTTTCTTTTTGAAAAATCTAAAGTAGCTAGATTTACACGTGTCATTTTTTTGGGGTTGTTACAAAGCTAGAGGAGCTATCCTGCATATCTTTGTCTACATTCATACGTGTATTTAACGCAAATAAGTTTTAAAAACGTTTTGAAATTTTTAAAGAAGATATACACATATAAGTACTTCTTATCTGGGGAAATGGTTGCAAAGACTATATCAGCTTGCTACTTTGTCTGAGTGGGAAAGTAAATTTAAACTAGTAGCCCATTCAATTAAACAGTAATTTTTATTTATGAACCGATTAAAATAAAACGTGAAGGGATGTTTACCGTAATAGGTACTACGGTGAATCGCTTAAGTCGCGACTGTAATCAATGTACAAAAAAACGCAGACAAACCAACAGACTTTTTAAATCATTGTTCTGGGTTCTGTTACTGATAAATGTCCAAAAATAGTTGTTGTTACAGACAGTTACATTTATATTATATGTATATAGATGACTCAAACACTAAAATAAGTCGTCCGTAATAATTTTTCTATTGCCCTATAAAGATCTGAAAGATGATAACAAAGGCGGTTTAACATGGCTACACATTATGGATCTATCTTATCTGAAAGTGCCATTATTATGCGAAAACCATTTATAACAATAAATTATGATAATTTTTAAAGACATTTTAAAAGCACTTATTGCACAATACTATGCATTTTCATTAAAAAAAACGATCTTTGTGCCTTTTGAGTAATAAACACCTAAATAAACACCTAAATAAAAAGGTATTGTTAGAAGTATTTGTCTTTTAGGCTTTTAAAAAAATATTTATTTATTAATGAAATTGACTTAAAATTAATTAGGCTCTAATGCAAGTGTCTCGCGCGAGTGTTGGTAACGTACGGAAAACGTAAAAGTGCTGACTTACGGAAATAAGGAATTATAGGATTATGGACTGTACATACGTAGCTAGTACATAGAACAGTACGTAAAGGGAATCTTTTGTCGAAACATTCCAAAGGCACTTGTGTGACGGCGGAAATTAAAACAACTGATCCTCTATAGATTGTGGATATGATGCCCAAATTTAAATAACTTCCCGTCAACGGTCAGATATTTGCGCACTGAGCCATTAACATAAAAAAAACTAAAACTGTTACAATCAATCCTTATATTGTGTCCTATAGAGAAGCCCGATAGCTATTTTGTTCACTTCTGATAACAATATGAAGGACCGAATTTTGATTCCCATTAAATTAAATATATCAACTCATTATCGATTAGTTAATATGTGTCTCTTTTTACTAGAAATACAGATAATTAATAGATAATAATGAGCCTAACATATCTTACAAGAAGGTGTAGAAAATTAAAACAAACAGTTGTAATTAGCTTTGCGCTAATTAATATGAAACATGTAAAACGAGTGATGAGTAGTAACTCATATATTAAAATCTACAGAGTTACAAGAGTATTATATTTATGTATAAGTATTTTATACAGTGTATAAAAATTATAAGATTTTTTTTATTTTAATTTGAGTACAAATAGTTACATGTTGTTAAGATAACTCAAAAATTTATAAATCGATTATAATTATCGATATACCTAACAATAATCGATTCACATCGATCGATAACATTTATTTTTAATAATATATTTAAGCCTATTATAGAAATACACGAAATTTTAATATGTAGATTAAATCTCTTTAATACTAAATTAAATAGATAAGAGACGAATAGTATTATCAGTTCATTTTAATAAGATAACATAGTCACTCCATTACGCATACCGTTTCTTTTATCTCGGTAACTATAATAAAACAACGCCGAAATCCCACTAAAGTATCAAATACTACAGATTAAATGAATTACAATGATTACAAATTAAGTGTTTTCAGCTTAAGTTAAAGTGAGTTAAACCCAGACATTTAAGTTTGTGAGATCACCGTCATTTTAAAGCTTTTTATGACTGAGGCCTCTTGCATTCTAAGGGGGGTTTTATTTTCCTATACTTTAATTCTAATAACAATTATTAATAGTCACGCTGTGTATTGTACAACCAGGACTCAAATGTCTCTTATAAATGAAAAGTCACAAGGAGAGTGACTTCTACTTTCATTACAAAATGCAGGTAATGCGTGACGATAAAAAAAATGTATAAATTTATTATTACACGTTATCAATTTAATTGATAAAAACGTGCGCGTTATATCTAAACGTAAAGAAACGCATTGCGTCGCTACTTGCTAGACATTCCACATTGGGCTGGTGCCAGGATATCCCCCATTAAAGTAAATAGTTACCTATTTTTTACTTGGTAAGTCACAGTACAGTCTCTTACAGTCTGTTTAGTGAGAATATTTGAGCTATTTATGTTTTAGCTTCATACTTTATCCTCGATAAAACCTAGTGACAGGTCACTACGTTCTCCGCGTTCAACCTGACTTTGAGGTGTTGTGCGTAAGAAAATGAAAATTATTTATTCCGCATTCAATCGTTGTCAGTTTCACTATCTACGATGCTCCAACTACTTCATGTCATCAATATATATATATATATATATATATATATATATATATATATATATATATATATATATATATATATATATATATATATATATATATATATATATATATATATATATATATTTCTATTTTTTTTTTGTGTGTTTTTTATATTTGTGTGTTTATTAGAATTCAAATTGGTTGAAAATTAAATACATTTTGTAAGTAGTTAATGCAAAATCACGTAGAATTAAAACATAAGAAACTTCTTTATGATAAGGCGTCATGACGTCACAGTCACGTCACGGTGGCGAACTTACACATTTTTCTGGTAAAAATTGTTAAAGTTCTCATACTTGTAGGCATGGACAGTAGCCGCCATATATAAAAGTCAATGAATGTGACCAAATATGGCAACCAAATCCTCAGCAAATATTCGACTCTCAAAAAATGCTGTTCAGCCTATTCAGCGTGCTGGTACATCCACCACTGTGAATGCATGATGGTATATATGGTATATAAAACAATATTTACGTGTTACTTCCGGTGTCTCCTCCTGGGCGGTGGACGGCGCACGAGCACGCGCGCTCACATGCCATAAGTCCTTATCGAAACTGTACATCGTATGACACTTTACACATTAGCACTGTTTTCCTTCAACTGTTCAAGGACTAATACAACGTGGCATGCGATGAATTGATTAAAACACACGAAATAAAAACATTTAAAATATAAAATAAGTCATTTTTTGTTATAGCAACTAATTTTGTTATAGTAACAAGTGTTAGGTTTTATTATTTTTTTTAATAAATCTCGAGATATTTGAATATTGATTCTTGTATCTAGAAACTACGCAACAGACAAGACATTTTTTTCCAAAACATCTTCGAAATTATCTAAGTTATTAATTTAAAACAAATAAATAAATTGTATTTATCAGAATATTTAATGGTCGTCTCCCTCCCTCTCTCTCTCTCTCTCTCTCTCTCTCTCTACCAATTTAAATTATTATAAGCTAAACATTTGATGTTGACTGTTCTCTTAGCAACGTGATAAAAATATTGTCACACCAAAGAGAAGCACGCACAAAGAGCTATCAATAAGGTTATCGTTGTTTTATTGACTTGAGATACGTGCCATCATCTTAAATTCGTAATTTATTATTGATAGAACAAATAAACTGTTTTGTTCGGAAAATTACGTCCCATGATGCAATCGCCGCAGCGTGAGAAATACAGCTGTGCGTGTCGGAAATTTTACGCTAATAAGCTTCCGTTACCCAATACGACTACAAACTCCTTACAGCAATTTACCTTAACAGATGAACAGACCACTCCTAAATAAACATAAACATATATATATATATATATATATATATATATATATATATATATATATATATATATATATATATATATATATATATATATATATATATATATATATATATATATATATATATATATTTATATATATATATATATATATATATATATATATATATATATATATATATATATATATATATATATATAAAACAAGTACTTTACTGTACTATACTGAATATATTACAAACACGTGTTTTGAGTGGAGATTGGACCCATAAATTCTAGCTTAGAAGTCAACTGTAACTAATACTAGTACTAGATCACTTTAATTTATATTTTCAGTAAGATATATCTATAATTTTTTAAGATAATGTCATCTAAATTATCTAAATTTCCTTGCATTCTACTAAAATATTTTCGAATTAAACATTCAGCCACAAGTGGTAGCCAAGTTGATCGGCTGTCCATCACGCCGTTAACGTTAGGGAGCGTCAGTCAGACACTAGGTATATAGTCAATTTATGAGCTTATTGCCACTTTACCGTACTGTATTAGGTAACAAATTAATTATTGATCCTACAGAGCGTTCCATTGTTAGCTATTCTGGGACATGATACACCTTTGTGGGCTTCCTAATATTAAATTAAGTTTACTTTAGATACAATAATAGGTAAAAATTAGTATTTTCCCATTCCCTTGACATTTCTTTAAAATCCTGCCTTCACATTTACTTCCTAAGGAATTTTCAACTTTAAATGCCAAATTTCAGCTTCCTACGCTGCAAAGTTTCGTCTGAACATTGTCAGTCAGTCACCTAATATGTATATATAATATACTAATATTTATAATGTTAATAGATGAATAGAATATGAAAGTATAACACAACAATATATAAAAATAAATGTCAGTAAAACATGAGATCTTTGTGAGCATCAGAAATGCAGCGACCATAGAGGGCTGTTGTTAGTGGATGAAAATTTCTATTTTAAGAGTTCCTCGGGCGAAGGCTGTGACGCAATATTTTATCATTCACTGTGCCACTCCGCACGGGGCAAGGTTAAGAGATAAGGGGTCAAATTTACAACGTACATACAAATGTTAGATTTAAAATGTATAATTACAGTTTAACTTCAATATAAATAAATATTATAATTATCAAATTATATGTATATATATATAAATACATAATATAGTATAGAATATTCATAGTATTAACTAATTTTATTAAAATTTTATTATTATTTCAAGTGTGGACGGACGCACGTCACCCACATCTCATACGATGTTTATAAACAACTGCCTTTAAACTACAACAAAAATGTCCTGCACATGACGTGGTCCCTCGACCATTTCGTATGTATTCACAAAAACAAACAAACATGTCTAACATAAGTCCGGTTTGTTAAGCTTTAATTCACTAAAATACTACTGAGTTAATATATACCTAGTAATAAAAATCATTACGAGAACATTATTTACTATCGTTTCACATTCACCTAAACATCATTTAACTCGAACAGCTGTTAAACAGTTTTCTATATATCACGTTTAACTTAAAAAAGGTTACAATATTAACAACAGATTATATAAAGTATATCATATTACATTAGATTGTAAATAATAAGTAGCGTATATATCGTATATACGAGTATGTGCCACGCGACAGTACAACACTGTAATGGCCGCTAGTGCGCAACGGCGGAGTATCGCGGACTGACTGTGGTCTGTGAGACTGTACTCAGCTCGGCTCCGGCCACTCGTCTTGCCCCCAATAACACCTCATTCATATGCAAAAATGTCATTATAATTATTTATCTGTCCTGTTAATATTTAACGGGTTTGTGTGTGTTTGTGTGTGTTTGTGTGTGTGTGTGTGTGTGTGTGTTTGTGTGTGTGTGTGTGTGTGTGTGTGTGTGTGTGTTTGTGTTTGAGTGTTTGTGTGTGTGTGTTGTATTTTAAGATTAATTAAGATTTTAGATCATTTGTAACAATTGAAAATATTTTAATTATGACTCGTTCAAATATGTCTGTTGTTTAATTGTTAAAATATATTCATAAGAACTTAAAATATTTTTGAAAGCTCTGTATGATACTCGTAATATAATTGACGATTCGAAAGTGCCTGCAATAGCCTATTTGAATAAAGAATATTTTGATTCTGATTTTTGATTTAATGTAACATAATTAAATTATTAAAATAAGATAATAATCTAATTTATTTTGCCATTTGTGAGTGAATTATTATCATATTAAATGGGGCTAAAATAGGCTACAAACATTAATTAATTAATAGTCAGTATTTTGTCGGTGGAAATAAACAACAACAATTAATAAACATTCATTCAACATGTTCCAAGTAACATAAAAATACATTGGTTTTTATTAATTTTACCTTAATTTGCCTAATGATAAATCCCATGATCTATAGTATAGTTACGCACAATACAATAAATAATAAAAGTGTTAGTAATTTTTCCTATAAAATGAATAGCATTTGAAGACCTATTAAGTTCTTGATGTAACTCCGACACGCAGATGCGTTTTTATATATTTTTTTTCGCCTTAAATAAGCTTCTGTTACAAAACGATATATATATCTGTAATGAAATGATTAACGTGATAAATTGTAATATAGCCTATAGCAGGGTTTTCAAATGTTAACGTTACGGTCTTAAGACTTTGCCATTTTTGTACGACTCCCCTCATCAAACCTTCGAGTGTGTATTTAGCAAAAACACAGGTGGACTGAACTATATGAACACGCGGGACGTGGGATGGGAGCTCGAATGAACTACCCAACAGCCCGTAGTTCACGTCTTGACGATAAAAAGCACGCGGCTTTCACTCGTCTCTGACGCAACGCCCCTGGGACAATGCCGCGACGCACAGATTGAGAAACTCTGGCCTGGACCTACTCCTAGATAAATAATTAATCCAAACTAAGTTCATTTTTCAATTCTAACCAGTCCTTCTTTAGCTTAGCGCGCTTAACAGACAAAATCCTCTGCTTTATAATACTTATAAATATGAAAATTCGTAATGTCGTATGTATAGAATTAACGGGTCTGATCACAAAAATTGTGAATTGGCTGTTTACTATAACTATTTTATAAAAAAAAATTAAAAAAATATGTATATTATATTTTTAATATATAATTAATCAATATGAAATATAAAATAAAGCAATGAATATTTGGATCCGTTATCGCACTTCATTTAAATACTTTCACTTCCTAAGCGACGTTGTTCTCGGAAATAATAACATGTTTCGCCTACACATGTATGCCTTCGATAGCTCAGTTGGTAGAGCGGTGGACTGTAGAGGTAAACATATCATTGGCATCCATAGGTCGCTGGTTCAAATCCGGCTCGAAGGAGTTCTTTTGTAATTTTTTTTACAAAATTTTTTAACAATATCATTATGAAATAAATATATAAAAAACAGACTGTACTGGATCATCTAGCCAAGCTCATCCACTTGACATTCATGTCCCGGGCATCTTAAGTATAAATTGTATTAAGAAACACATTTAATATTTTATATTATATACTTACTTCCACACTATCGTAACAGCAGTTAAAAAAAGTACTAAAAATATAAAAATCAATTGAACCAATATACTTACGAGTATCATCGAAAAACGAGTCCGTTATAATGAGCGGTGACCGGGAGCCGTCCTGCACGCCTCTTGACGACATGTTCTCTTGTTCTACCACATCACTTTATCTTATATTTTTATATAGACAATGTCCTTTATTGGAAATATTAGAGATTTAGTCTTAAAAATTAGTGTTTTAAAAAAATCAAGAATTTTGTAATTAGCGATGCAACTACCTCATTCTCCTGTCTCCTCTCCTAATTTAATTATATTACTTTACAATTCGTTATACGCAACTTACACTGATAAGTCATAAATATATAAGGATATATAAGTATTATATATGTAAGAAATAAGGATATAAACATATGTAAGGGATTTCAGCCACCATCACATCCTGTGGGATGTAGCTGTAGGTAGATGTTGTTATTATATTTTGAAAAAACGAACAGGTAGACAGATAACCTAGTAATTTATTATATATCACTCGAATTACTCCGTTTACCACTTTTGCTACGACATGGCGCTAAAGCGGTAACGTCAAATATGTATAAATAGCTTACATTTCATTTCATTACATTAGATTTAAATTGCAATTAATTTGCAATTTTCAACACTTAAATGTTAAAAAATATATTTTTTCCAAATTGCTAGACAGAATGTACTTATTGCATTGATTAAAGATACTATTATTATTTATAATTGATTATAAGATCACCACCGTGGCGCAGTGGGACAGCGTCTAAGCGCGATGACTAAGTTCGACACCCATATAGGGGAAGGAATTATTTGTATTTGCTTACATATAACAAACAACATACAACAATAGTGATAAGATAACTGATTATAAACCTACACGGATGCTTCAATATAGAAGAAAGAAAGAAATAGACAGATTCACATTCATAACGTACACTGAGTAAATGCATTTTTTTTCAGGCGGAGGGCTTACCTGTTCTGCTTTTTAAGTAATATATCGATCTTGTAAAATTCGATTAGCCGTAACTAGCAATTAAAAAATAAAAGTGCAGCTACTGAATATAAACAAAAATATAGTATTGGCAACACTAGCACGTGGATCGCGGTGAAGTCGAGGTAAATAGAGGTGTTATTGCTCTCAATGCGGACGACCTTCGTATAAATATATCGGAGTACCGACCGACACCCGCCGGTGGATGCGCCAGTCAGTCCAAAACAAACTTTGCGAATTCATTTTAAATTTCCATAATTGTAACTTTCTTTATGATGATGCGAGGTAAATGGTCTTGAAATATATTTATGTGACTTTTTTGCGATGTTTAGTTTATTTTTTTTTTTTTTAAATAAATGCTTCATTCTTCACAGTACTGTCTTTTTACTCTAAATAAAACTTAACCAAAATAAATGTCGTTGCTGAATCACAGCAGGTCCTCCGGGTTGCAACTTATAAGCCATTTAAGGACATATATTAAAAACACAACGATTAGAATTCTAATAGAGGAAATATTTTAGTTTATATTATTTCTTTAGTCAGATTAGAAAATGGGGCGACTTATAGCCAACGCAATTACGCAAATCGAATTTATAGAACAACACCGTATCCTTATCCACCATATTGAACTGGATACATCTAATCTCAATGAAATAGTTTAGTTCCATAATTAAAGAAGTACTTATAAAAATTAATAATCTTAGGACTTGGAACCAATTCCGTTCAGTTAAATTCTAAATTAATATTCATTACTAATCTACATATAACTTAAAATATATATTTTTTCAAGTTCATAATAGATTATGTTGTTTACATTGATTTCATGCGTAAAAATTTTTATGTAAAATAAAATTTTGAATTTCTTTTATGAAAATATGTAACTAACATGTGATATATATGTATATAAATATATATATATATATATATATATATATATATATATATATATATATATATATATATATATATATATATATATATATATATATATATATATATATATATATATATATATATATATATGTACATAAATAGCATTAATTCGGGATGTGTTCCAATAAATGTAATCTCCTACAAATTGATTTGTCATCGATCTCATAACGATATAGACAAGTCATAGACACGTACGCTCGGAATCATTTGACGGCAAGCCAAACGTCACTCACGAAATGACAAAAAAGTAAAAGAAAATTATAACAAAGAAAATCTATTCTCATACTTCCACTACTAATATAATTTACTGTTTGTTCCAGATCATTAATTACCTACTTCATTACATATTCACTTAATTTATTCATATTATTCTATAAAATTTACTAATACCTACTTCGCATTCGCGTTTTCTCTACTATACGTGACACTGGCAGATTAAACACAAAAAATAAAAAAGAAAATCCATTACTATCATATATGTAAAGGTTTAATCGTCGGAATTTTAAGCGAGATTCTACAAATATCGTTAATTGCACTAACAGGTGCATTGCATACATCAGTACAAATAATTATATCAGTTGAATCCAATTTATATCTGTGCGTGAAGTTATTGATATATAACTTAATTATGTGGAATATGGAGTTTGGTTAATGAACTTCTAATCAACTAGCTTCTATAAAAGGAGGCAATGAGCAATAAAATATGTACACAATCTAACAAAACAGTTTTTATGTTTTATTTAAAAAAAAAATTACCGCACCAATTAAACACTTGTAGAGGTTCTAATGTCATGTGGGATGAGATATTTTTGTCTACAGCATAAAACTATAAACATAATGAACACTGAATGTTGAGGTATATATTTTAAATGCTAAGTTTAATCTGATAAGATTAAGATGTATTGCTTTCTAATTTCAGATGAGACGTGACAATTGTACAGCAGCTGAAGCAGGCTATCAGCTACTAGTGTACAAAGATTAATTATATTACATATTATTGAGGCCGTCGTGGCGCAATGGAACAGCGCCTGACTATAAATTGCAGTTGTGGGTTCGATTCTTACTGGGGGGAATGAATGATTTAATTTCCTCGCTCTAGTAACAAGACTAAGCGTGGCTTTGAGTATCGCCACCCAACACACGCAATGTGTCGACAATTGATCGGATAGCGGAATAAGTTATCCTTGTCAATGACCTACATCGATGCGTAAGTTCGACTCGCAATTGGCCATTTTTTTTTATTATATTTTCTACCTAATACCTTTTACGTCTCGCGTACTTCAAAGGAGTCGTTCAGAAATAATAAATATTTCTAATGTCATATTTTACTACATACGATAGATTTATTTATTGTTTTACTTTTGAACGCCACTGCTGAAAAAGTATCTTACGTTATTTTTGGCGGTCGCCGTTGCCAGACACCTACGCACCTTCGAGCAAAGCGCCGAGTCAAAGACCTATCAAGCTTTAAATTTATTATTTATCTGTACATGATATAGTGTTTAGGTGAAAATACATTACTTGAGTTACTTTATTTTTATACTTTCACATACACGGATATGACGGACATATTATAAATATGTAGTTATATTTACTGATAGCGTCAGCGATAAGCTTGCATTATTGAACCTCATTCCAGTACCTTTCGTCTCAACAACTCGGAATCTCGCAAGTAAAGCTACCTGTGACCACGGATTACGCTAGTTCTCGAAACATCGAGTTTATCAAATATTTAATTAATTTTTTTTTTATTTCCATTTTATTTTAATCTGGCCAAAGAATTTCATTCAAAATGTGTCAAAATAGCGTAGCTAAACCAATATAACAATAAATTTTGCTATATAAATTATTTAGGACGTGATGGATGGCGATATTTGATTTCCTTCATTGCAAAATGACACCAGGCAAATATAAAAAGTTACCCACTTAGGTTATAGCGGTTTGGGCACGTCGAGAGAATGAGTGATGAAAGAATGGTAAAAAAGATATATGAAGCAAAAGAGTGGTAAGAGAGGTAAGGGGAGACCTCAGTTGACCTTCGAGAACACAGTGTCGAAGATACTGGAGGAAGGTCACGCAAAAAGCATGAGGACCCCCGGAGAGCATGTATGGAGAGGTTAATGACAGTGGACGAGGCGAAAGAGGTATGCAGGGACCGCAGCGTTTGGCTCTCCGTTCTCTCTGACTACCCCGCTAGGGAATAACGTGAAGATATGTATGTATGTAAAATAAAAATGTGGAACAGTATTCAAGTCACATGATAATACCTACGTAATCTGATAATTACCAGAACGAGCCTGCAATAATATATCGTCCTATACAGTGTATATAAAATAAACAATTTTATATCCATACTTATGCGATAACGTATACAATACACTTGTGATAAGAATAGTAAAATTATATCTTAAATTGCATTGAACGGAACATTTCACAATTTAAAGCCATGGACTAATACATGAAGAACTATAACAAAAGGAAAAAAATGAGAACGCCATGTCTGAATGCCTTTGTAAGTAAGGTTTTTTTTTAAATTCGATTAATCGACATTTTGTATGAAACGATTTAGTTATTTCTGAATCGTAATTTAAACAGTACATAATGCAAAAGCAGCTTAATTTATGCATATAATTTAAGAGAATATATTATATACTCAGTGTTATTACTTCAGTGAACGCAAATATATTTCAGTTGCAAGTTCAAACAAATCATATGACAAATCGCTAGCAACTGGAGGCCACTCTGACAGACCAGACACTCGTGTGTATTATCACTATACAGTACCAGAATGGAGTAGAGGAAGTTGCATCGTGTTACTCACTAATGTTTCAACGACAAAATCGCTAAACTCTATTTTAACACTTCACAAGGTATCTTTTGTTATTTAATAATTTATTTATTTATTTATATTTATATATAATTTCACATAAAACACGCTGTTGTGTGGATGTTTAGCGGAGCACTGAGCGCGGGCTGGCAACTACACAAATACCTACGTTTTGTATTTAACACAATCGAGTCATGGCGGCACCGATCCATCTATCAACCTTGACGGATTCTCCTTTATTTGTGATAGATAAGCGTGTAAATTTGCCAATAACAGCTTTAAAATGCCTTTCTGTTAGCACCTGAGAATTATATTTATTAAATGTACTTGTTTAAAAGTAATATTGAAATTTCGATGAAAATTCATTTTTTTTAATGTTATGGTTAGTTTGTGTAGCTATTTGTTTAATATTTACTAGTGTTTGTCTGTGGCTTTCATTATGTCCCGTCTTACTGGCACGTTGCAAATTATCCAAACATACCATAAACATTTGCCCGCGTTGTCGCTTGAAACTCAAAGTATATCTCAATACAATATACTGCACGGTCCCCCTCTTTTATAGAGGGTTCCCTACTTTCCGCCCAATGTTAAGTGACGGGACTTAATGCTTTGTCTTCGAACCAGAGCAAGTCCTTACTTTGCATATCATATTAATAGCTTTTCCTTTCGGTATTAAAATGACTAAGCTGTTATCAATATTGACTCCAGACAAAACTTCAAAAGTCACGTGAAAAGAATCATGCCGGCCCGCCGACGGCTGAATGGTTTTCCCATTTCTAAGATAAGTATATAACTAGGTAGTAACCTACTTGTATTTATTTGGATAACTATAATTACTGTATGTGCAATTTTTTTTATAATATGTAAAAGATTAATGTGACGATTTGTGGTCCCAAAGATCGGAAACCCTCAGATTTGGAATGCATGGGACTAAGCAGTGTTCGCAATTTGTCGATAGATTATAATCCCGCAAGATAAATTATATTTCAACGGTACATATTTTTAATTTTAAGGTGACGTGTAATTTAAAAGTTATTTCACACGTTTCAGGCAGCGAGAAATTGTTAAATAGTTAATAATAGAACACGAATTCATGACTTAATCCTGTCTGTTTATTAATTTGTTTGGTTTGCACATCTTTGGCACCGCGGTACGGATTTGAATGATTCTTTTATTGACTGGCACACTAATTTATAGTCATAGTAGTCCACCTAAATCGAAAGTGATTTTCAATTGCCATTAATAAATTAAGGATCTGGTACATCTTATACCCATAAATAATAACCTAACTAAACTATAAAAAAAACCTTAGCAAAAGTTCTTCATTATCGTGTCCAGTTTTTAATATGAGATGTTAAAAATGAGGCCTATTGTGATGCTGCCGAGTCCGATCTCGACTCTCCAGTCAAGGCATAGTTATATTTAAAATATTATTTTTTGGCCGCTTCGTTAAAAAAAAAAGAGTAAAGTTACCATCCTTAACACTTAACCCACAATGTCTTGAATTTAGACGGTATTAGTGGGGAACAGGGTGTCATGACACTAGGTCCTCTTGGCTTGGGTCATAAACTAAAAATAAATGTACATAGTTAAAAACTATGGTTTTCTTTATATTTGTTTAGATTTTAAAGTAAAAAAAATTAAGGTAAGATAAATTCACGAAAATATAACCAAGAATTTACTATGCGAGTGATAATAGGACGCTGTATATAAACCAAGCTGACGTATATCTAGACCTAGACAAACTACTACCCATATAAAGTCGTTATATAAAAAAAAACGGAAATGTATTTCAGTGGGTCTCAAAATTATGTATTTCAGTGGGTCTCAGGTTTTCGTTAACAGCGGTAATGTAATCTATACATCTTCTATACATATAAATAGGATTTTGGAGTGGAGTGTCTGTTTGTGATTCAAAAATAACTGAGATTTTTCGAATGCATATATTTATTATATTATTATATTATACACGTAACTAAAACAAAATAATATTTTTAAATTTTTGGCTGTATATCTGTCTTTCTAACTAACGCCTGGAACAGCTAAATTGATTTTAGTGGAACTTATCCCGTAATTCCCCAGGATCGAGATATATGCGGCAAATGTGTTTTTCACCGATACCGAAAACGCGCGAGTACTTCTATACAACCGCCCAGATAAAATATAGCGTATAAAATGTTTTATAGACAACATAATTGGAAAGAAAAAAAATCATCAATCATAAAAAAATCCGAAAAAATCCGAGTCGCTAGTGTAGTGTAAATTATAAAGAACTCGTTCGTAGCTTCACCCACATTGACTATTATATTATACTCGTTTCTACTGGAATATAACATGCACGCAGTTTACATATTTATGAATTAATATATTTAATAATTCTGTATTTTGGTGGTTTAGAACCACATTAATTTCTTTTTCGTAGATTATGTCACATCTCTAGCTGGCCGACTTGGTTTTTATATGTACTATGTAAAGATCAATAGACAATTCTTAAGAAAACTTAATTAAATAAAATTATTTATCAAGTATGTTTCAATTAATAAATTATTGTTATAGTTAAACATGTTTTTACTGAACAGCTGTTCCCCGTATTGATCCCATTACGATGCTAGAAGTGAATGTCAATTCCATGCGGGGTATGTTGATCATAACAACACCTTAAAACAGTCGTGTTATACTAAACAAAATACAATATTTAACAAGGACATGTCTGACGACTCGTGTTTCACATATGACTAAGATTGTTAAAGTTGTTTAACTTATTTTCAAATGCATTATTTATTTTATTGTTTATTTCATATGAATTGACTATAAGTATTGTAACAAGTAATTAATTAATATGTTTTTAGTGCAATAAGTATTTTATAGAATGTGATAATTAGCTAGTTAATAAAATTAATTATAAAGGATCTAAATTCTGTTTACTTTAAAATGTAGTAATAAGTGAAACAACGGAAATTGTACAACAAATACTCACCAATACGTTTGCTGAGATGCGGCGTGGCGCTTTCCTGGTCCTCCTCTTCAACATCGACATCAAAAGAAAATGGAAAACTCTTTGTAGAGCCGACGAAGCCGGCGGCCATAGTAAATATCACCAAACACTTGTAAAACAACCGCCCGGTAAGCGATAACACCGCTACTGGAGCCACTGGAATTATATGTACACTTCCATTGGATTGGGCTACCAGTTGCAAAAATTTAAAATTTATTAGATATATTACAATTTTTTATCTGTTACAATTTCTGATAGTTCGTTCGTTTGTTTTACAACCATATGTAATGGATATTAACTATAATAAATGGTAAAATTCATAAGTTATGTTTGAATTAATTTATAGATCAAAAATCTTAGTCGCAAACATTCTTAAACATAAAAATTGGAAATATATACTTAGATACTTGCGAGTAGCCAATTCACAGGTTTCCCTTTTTTTTTAAAGTAAAGTTGTCTATAATCAAAACATGACTAGAAAAAAACTTATAGCTTAACAAAGAACTATTTAGTTTTTATCAACTAAAAATAAATTTTAATCTTGGCAAATCAAATAGCATCAGAGTTGCGATTCCCAATCTTTTTCAACTTTTTCAATCACCTCACGCTGTATCTCGCACATTACTCGGCAAGATAAGCAGAGGGAAGCTAGTGTTAAGATAATCCGTTCACCGCTATGCACCATTCCGGACACTGTGTTGGGTGGCGGAGAATATGATACATTCTATGGGAATAGAACCAACAATCGTCACGTTTAGTCAAATCTGTGCCCATTATTTTATAGTAAAAGAAGGCAAACGAGCAGAAGGGCCGGGCCACCTAATGATAAGTAGACAGGGTGTCTACTTATATGCGTTACCAATCTTACTGTTGGAGAAGCTTGAAAACCACTAAATTGTTGCTCATGGAAAACTTCAGGAGGTAGAACATTCCATATCTTGTATATACACGTAAAAAAGATCTAGCTGCACGCACGTTGAATGCAAAAATGCATCTATTTGGTGCTGATGGAATGGGGACCCCTAAACTGGACCTTATTCGAGCTAAAGTGATGGGGTTTTGGTCTCCGAGTATATACCCTCAATAAGGACCTTTATTTATACCCATCAAGAAAACTGGTTACCCAATGGCATAATCTCTCGGGAAGTCTGTATGATGGCAACTTGGACAACAGAGCTTTGTGCCAGAATCGATCAAAAGCCTTTGTGGCTAACTGCCATAGCTTCACCCTTACGCTCAATAGCACCTTACAGGGGTTTTCGAAGCAATCGTGGCCAAGGGCTATAAATGCGATGTGTGTGGGATCGATTACTTCCCAGTCTAGGAATTAGTAGTTATTATCAAGCAAAAAATAAAAAAAATTTTAAATGTCTGTTATTGATTATAAAATAATTGTTTATTCAAGTGCATATATGTGGGTTATTTACACGATACTAAATCCAAAACAAACGTTTTAAAATTTGTTTGTCTGTACTCTCTGCAGAACAGCTGAACCAATTTTTAGTAACTTTCACTGGAAGATAGACAAGGTTGTGGAGCAATATTTCAGCTACTTGGTAACATGGAATTTCCCTGTTTCCCACTACCGCGCGCGTGTACCTTCCGTTCAGAAAAAAATGTGCATATAAAATAATAATTTTCATTTTAATATAAAAATATATATTTCATCATTTTTCTAAGAGCTATATATGCAATGTACATATAATATAAATTGTATATATAA
Organism: Dione juno; assembly: GCA_037127375.1. NCBI lineage: Eukaryota > Metazoa > Arthropoda > Insecta > Lepidoptera > Nymphalidae > Dione > Dione juno. Next base: position 9,696,876 of record JAXRJS010000067.1, read on the forward strand.
GATTTTCAGTTTTTCATTTTTTAATAGAGTAAATCCGAGAACATTTAACAAGCAAGTGAAGATGACAATCAATTGCTACTTTAAAATATAATTCATGCGTTTTGCTTTGTTTTGTAAAACCTTAATTAAATGAATGTAAACGGATAAAATATTTAAAAATAAACTATCTATTAAAATATACATAAACATAAATAATGAAAATATTTTTAGTTATAAGACTATAGTGATTTATTTCCTCAAATCTAAAACTTCTTTAAAGAAATTAAGGAAATTAGACCCAATGGTTTGATTATATTGCTTATATAATTCAGCTCCTAGCTGTTTGTACGACTGCAATTGTGTTGAATCTGCACCTTTGACCCAATTTGCCTTCCAAACATCTGAACTGGATGCGTATAACTTTTCCTTAAATACTGCGATCACAACAGCAAATCCAAAGTTACTGGCACAAGTGAGGTCTTGAAATTGCTGGCTCTCAATAATTGGTGCCCAATGACATGTGTGCAGTATGTTGCCATTATAAAATGTCATGTACTTCTTAACAAAACTGCGTACTCTCTCTGTAGATTCAGTCAGTTCTTTCACATTCAAAGTAGACATTAGAATTTCATAATCACAATTACACACCACTTCTTGTAACATTTTAATCAAATCCATTCTGAAGTGTGCTGTGTGTAATAAAATACCTATTCTAAATATGTCGGTATAATTGCTCCCCAGTCTTTTCAAATGTAACATTCTAGAATTAACAACTAATTTTGCAAACATTATTTGGATATTTTTATCAGAACTACGTAAAGCTTTAAAGCTTTTCCTTATACATTTCTTATCTGGTACTGAGTGGCATGTATGAAAATTATTAATATTACATTTACAAAATATTGTATTTTCCATATTTCTGAATGCGGAACTTTCAAATGCATTTGTCACTTTATTATATGACATAGTTATTGTTCGCATTAGAATAAGAGCAGTTAGTCCTAAATAATATTTTAAGCATGCTCTGGCTGACTCATTTTCATCCCATTTATTTAAAGCATAATTTACAGATGAACAAAATTTTGCATTGTCTTCAGGTGTATACTGCTTAACAGGACCATTATTTGTTACACTTATATGATACCTTTTGTTAGGCCATACAATATGTGTTTTTGCAATATTAGAATCTGAACTGGCACATTTTGCTGAGTTGTCTTGATTTTCATCACTTGGACGTGTTTCCTCTTCTGAATCACTCTGTGCAATTATAGGCGTGCAGCTTTTTTGGCTAGTATCAGGTTTATTAATTGCAGTATCACTGTCTGTCTTATTTTGCATATTGTCATCAGTTATACTACTAGGATTATTCTGTTTGGTCTCAATATTTTCAGAATTTCCACCAGACGTGTTGCTTGTCTTGTTTATAATATTATTTATTTCTACATTCAATTTATGTTCAGATGATATAAAGAATAAAGTACCATTGTTTGAATAGTGTATTCTTTCATCCCATATAAATGTTTCATCTTCACAAGACTCAGGCATTATAGCAATTGTTGAAAAGATAATATCAGTTACACTCATACCTTTTGGCACTTTACCTGATAAATAAAAATCAAAATATGTAGAAATAATATTCTTTTGGACATTTATGTCTTTCACAATGTCTGGGAAATTATCTTGAACTGCTATTTGGAAGCACTTCAAATCACTCCATTCTTCTGTCTCATTCGCATTGTCTACAAAATATTTATATTCCACCATTGTCTGTAATATAGAGACCTATATTATAATTAATTATTAATAAATAAAATATATAATTAATTAAACATAATATAAATTTTCTTTTTAATTATTTTTTTAGCATCACACTATGGCAGGATAAGCAGAGAGAATCTAGTGTTAAGACCCTCCATTCTCCGTTTCACGCTAATATTTAAAACATGTTAATTGCCAGAATTCAATCATTACACTTTGTCTACCAGAGCGGACAAATTAAAATCGTTCAGGAGTTATGGTTTATTATTTTCTGGAAATGACAACATTTTACATGCCTATTGACTGTTAGCTAACATTTTCTACTGATATCAACTAACACGACTAACCACAATATATATAGTTATTTGCCTAAAACGTAAGTACGTAACGTAACGTAAAGTATTTATTTTGTGTCTACACTAAATACTAATTACAATAAGTCACAATTTAACTATCAAATTAGTAGAAACACACTTACACAAAACTATATTATTCACGCTATGTACTCCAATATTATATCCTGAATCTTTAAATAAACTAATGCAAAACTGTAAATTAGTCATATGTCGTACAACAACTCCAAGTACCAAGTGGGGATTTACCTAATTTTAGTGAATTACAATCATTGTACATAAATTAATTCATATTTACATATCGATTATTTTATCCGAGTTGATAATTGTGTTGTATTGTTTTTTGTAATTTACTGTACATAAAAAAATGATTTCATAATCTGCTTTATTAGAATAAAACGGTAATTTTTTTCATACTATTTACAACAGTAACAAATACTTTTTTTACTTAATTCATAGTGTAAAAGAATTAGGGCGATATTAAGCGGTGGTTCTATCACTAGCACTAATTAACTTTTAAGGATCTTCGTGGTAATCCATGGTCTACTAGTTGACCATAACTTGTTCAAACGACGAAAATAATGATTTGAAATGTGATTGTGTAACCATACCATTTTTTATAAATATTAAATCGATTTTGAATCATTCGATTGAAATATTTCTAGTAAATTTAATTAAGAAAATTAAATTAAATAAAATATTAAAGATAAACATTTTGGAAGATATGAATAGGATAAATGAATAAATATTAGGATGTACTAATTGAATAAAATAAGTTTGGCTGATAGTAAGTAGAAAATCATTTCTTATAAATATATTCATTAATTAACTAGGAACTCATTTACAGACTGCTGAAAGGCTCATTTACTAGGTAGGTCGTACAAAAACACCAATGTAATTTTATAACGGCGGCTATATTGGAGTACACGCCAAATTTCTGCTCAATCGGACACACGAGAGTGGGTCAAGTTTATCTTGCTAGATTTAGTAACAAGCCAAATTTTATATGACTAAGCTCATTTAAGCAATGACGTATTTCACCGATTTTTAAAAAGTATCTCTAATCGGTGCCTTAGCAAACCATCACAAATATTATGTGCGTACGTACATGTACATACACATGTCAGAAGTGAATCTTCTTTTGGCAAACAATTTTTTTTTATTTTTAGGTTTTAGTGAATAATTAGTTGTTATTTACTTTTTCTAATTTAAAAAAGGTAACCCGATGGGAATCGTGTAGTGTCCGACCGAAAGTTCGGTTTCGGTTTCAGTCGAGTTTCGGCAAAAAAATGAATTTCGGATTCGGCGGCAAACCTACTGAAACTACAACCAAAATCGGGAGATGCCGCGCTGTGCTCGGTCATGATCGGTGTGGTCAATGTGTTCAATTTTTTATATGCTTTCTTTAAGTATTTTTATTAGGTAGGTACTTTATACTTAGTATAGTGCATTAGTGGTAATAATAAGGATTTAGAGCTTCAACGTTGAATTTAAAAATTGTTACCAATAGAACCAAGTAGCAAGTACAGTAAAAAATCGTTTTCGGTTTCAGTCGTAAAAATCAGTTTCGGTCGGACACTAGAATCGTGTTATATGGACACTTCGCCACTGCAAAAACGTCCCACATCGTTCGTGTCACATTATTGCATATTCATTTGTAAAAACTTCACCCTCATTCGCGCAAAGTAGTTCCAATTCAAAAATGCATTTAATTTTAATGAAGCACTGGACGGGCGTTATGGTGTGACGAAAGCACATATAAAAATGTTTGCGGGATCCCGCTGTGTTCAAGTTTATATATGTTTTCTTTATGTATTTTTTTTAATTACCTGAGTGTGGATTAACACTTTAAAAATAACAACAGTAAACAAGAATAACCTACGAATGAAATTGTGTCAAAATTTTGCATTCAAGACAGTACGACGTCATATCGTGGCAAGCGCTTGGGTGATCATTTATGAATTAAAACTAACATTTTACGATTGTTTATCACGTAAATTATCTGAAGATATATTATTTAAATATTTTTTTCACATAAATAGTAAAATACTTAATTATCTCAACATATATTAATTATTTGAAATAAAATTTAGATTATTAAAACAATACTATCGAGTTCATCGTTTATAGGAAAATATAGGTGCAGTGGAAACAACTTAGATAGGATTTGATATATATATTACTCGTTTGTAAATTTTATATTATATTTAAAAGCCACAAATCTACACAGCACGGATGACAGACACAAAGTAAAGAAGTAAAACTATATAGGTGGCCAGTATAGTGACAATAGTATATTTCGATAATAGATTTAGTTTTGTTAATCGATAACTAATAAATTCAACATCGCTAGCATATTTACCACCGCGCTTTACACTAAAGCAGAGCTGAAACTAAAATCATTGCTTTTCTAAGCACAGGTAAGTCGTCGTACTTTGGTCTCGTGTGTCCTTTTCTCAATCAAATTGTCCAAAATATAAAGCACGATATTGCGACTTAATATTTTTAAATATAACCTAAAGTACAGTGCAGAACGTAGTTCATTGTGACACCTTCTGTTTTTATGCAGCTAACTAAATATATATAAGATGATGCGTGTAAAAATGAAATTGCTGCTTCTCTTCTCTTCCATTACAATACTATAATACTATTATAAATACTATTCATTTTAAACTTATGCATTGAGAATGCACACAATTTGGCCGTGGATTTTTCTGCATAATCTATGGCCAAAATGTGTGCTTCTTATCTTAATTATTTTATTATTTTGAATGTATTCTTGCAAGGGAAGAAAAATCTTATTTGGAAAACGTTATCATTTGAATCTAGCAGGATTTTAATCAGCACCTCTTGGAAACCATCCAAGAGCTCTCATATGTTCGCATTAAGCTATGTCTAATTGCTTATATATCAATATTTCCATCTCCATAGTCCAATATACAAGTTACAAAATGTATAAAGCTTAAAAAATTATGTTTCTTCATTTATTATGACATATAATTGGCAGCTTAGTGATAAGTCATACATTTTTTTATTTTTTTTATGCTCAACAATGGAACTGAATATTGCACTCTCAAAATATTGAAATATTTTAATCATAAATATTACTTCTATGTACATTAATTACACAAATTATCAAAATAAGATTTGCAATGAGAATTCATGGAGCTTATCATTGTCATAGACAAAGTATAGAGTCAAATAAAAAATACATCTAATTTATCATGATTTTAATAAGCACAAATTTTCATGTATTTCTTTTATTACTATTGTTTTTCTATTTCTAATTTCACTTAGCAGCTTGTTCATCGATGGGGTCCAACTTGGGTTCTTCAAATTTGAATGACGGGAATGAAGTCATGTCCACACCAGATCCTCCACCAAATTGGCGTTCAAGTTTATCCAATTCAGCTTTTAATTCTTTTTCAATAGCAGGACTAGGTTCTACCAATTTACCTCCACTGGAAATTAATTACAATGTATAAAATTTCTATTCTACCTTTTAAACTACATTATAAGAAAGTAATTTCTACAAATACTATAGAACATATTATTAATAACTAATGTGTACAATAAGTATTATAGTAATGTAGTATAAATAATAATTCTTGTTGGCATTTTATGAGATTCCTTGACTCCCTGACTTTTGAATTACATGCAAATACTTCATATTTACAGCAAGCACAGGGAAACACTTTGATTAACATTATATTAATTTGTGTACTATTAATAATGATTTTTGTATGGGCAATGAAAACATCACAAGGTACCATGGACACCATTTGTAGAATGAATTTAGTAATAGTAATTAACAAATAAGATAAGAAACGATCAATAAGAAATTACTGTATACTTACGCACTCTTCTGTTTATATTCTCTAATTTTGTCCAAGAACAATTGCTGAATAGGATCAGTAGCTTTTTGGGCTGCTGCTAAATTCCTGGTAAATACAATGGACGTCCTTGCCGCACGAAGACCACCAAGCAACGATGAAGTGATCATCTATTATGAATAAGATCTATTAAATAATAACCTTACATCAATTACATAACTCGGAGAAAAAAAAAATTACGCAGAACGACTGAAATATGGTATAATTATATTGTACCACATTTTACTCTAATTGATAAAAAAAAACGTATTACAAGAAAGTTGCGATATATACTCAGTTACCTTTATTTCTTTTTCGATCTAGTACTGACAAAACTATTAGGGTGAAACCGCACTTCACGGATTATCAATGTCAAATGTCAATATCGGAGTTACCAGTAAGTTGAGAGAATATAAAAAAAATATGTTGCAAAATTAATAGCAGTTAATAGGTTTTACTTTTAAATTTATATATTAGGAATTAAATTATCAAGGATAATTTTTGAAAGCTTACAAATTTTTCGATGCCTTAATATTTTATATTGCATCAATAATATATGCAATAATAATGACGTACATAATATTTGCAATATGGTATAGTTGAATTCTTGAGGTTCAAAAATAAACAACATTTTTGTTTAATTTTTTAATAAATTATATATATTTATTTTATTGATTGAATAATAAAAATGATAAAAATTAAATAAATTATTAATATTTGCATTTTGTAGATAATTTAGAAACATGATATCATATTTAAGTAATTTTCATATGTTAATATTTTTTTAATTCAGTAATGCCTATGTAGATAGATAATAGGTTTCTAGCATCCTATTAAGTTAAGTTTCCCGCCATTTTCTTTTTACGAGATCACAATATAATCTAATTCTTTTACTTAAAACAAAGGCTTCATTATAGCTATTTCTTTGTTTGCGAAAAGTACTTTTATATTAAAATGGAAATGGGGGAAATAAATAAAATTGCTAGTAGGAAAAGAATAAATGTGGAGGTAGAAAAGCTTCGAGAAAAAGTCTCCAGAGAAACTGCAAAAATTATAAAATTGAAGGTAATTTTTAGACGTAACGTTTAATAATTTGGGATTATTTTACGATCCCATAATCTTTGTTAACTTAAACTTTTAAAGTTTATATGCTTAGCACAGTCGGTTTTTGCAGTAGATAAAAGCCATATATAAAAGTTTAGTTTATCTGAAGACGCCATGTTTTTACATATGTTACGCATTAACCCAATAACTACTGTACGAATTCAAATCTGAATTTTAATGTAATGCAGATTTTATATAGTTACACCGTCATAGGTCTTAATTTTGAAACGTTATAAAGAAAAGTGAATCATTTTTAATGTTAGAGTATTTATATTAGGTAGCGCAAGATACAGCATATTGGGACTTAAAAGAAAAATTACAACAAGTGGAAGGTAACCATGAGAGGCTACAACAGAACATGGTTGAAGTTCAAATGCAGCACGAAACCATTTCAGGGCAGTATCAGGACGAGTTGCGTCTCCGCCCAGATACTTTGAACAAGTTCGTTAATGGCTTACATTATAATTTTAATAGATTAATTTAAATTTTATTAAACTAATTTTAGTTTTAATAATTTTAAATTTAATTTATGCCAAATTTTAAGAACACTTACTTAATTGACAGAATAAGGGTCATCGTAAGCTACTACTAGCATTGTACTTTGATATTTAAATAGTCTTCTTCAAACGTTTCTTTATAGTTATATGAAAACTAGTTAATATTAGTCGCGACCTAAGCCACCTTATAGAGTTCAATTGCGTGGTTTTACAATTAAGGAAATGAATGTTTCGAAAGTCTATATTTAAAGAACTAAACTGAAATTAACCTTTTTGCGACGTACACTCATATGACGCGAAACGCGGAATTTTATTCTCTATAAAATTGATATTCAAGGCGTGAAAATAAGTATCAATCTAATTAAGGGAACTGAATATCGAATTCAAGTTTCAGTTCCTACGGTTAGCAGTAAATATTTAAAAACAAAATTAACTAGTATTAAAAAATACTTTTTATTTTAAATAAGTCAAATTTTACGTGTTAAGTTGATCAGTTGACACTTTGTCTACAAGATCATATGGCGTAATAACATCGTATCGTCGCGTATTTTAAAATACAGTTTAAATTTTTTAAAACTACCATTAAATATAAAATACATTTTGTTATTTTATGAAGGAAAATAAATATTTTCCGCTACACAATACGCTATTTTTCTAAGTGATCGGAAAATATAAATTCCAATGATATATAGAGTATTGGATGAGCTTACTCTAGATTACTTATTTTTTGTGAAAGTGGAGAATGCTTTCCTTTCTTCCTTTCCAAGTTTTCTTCGGTTATTATATAAGCGCCCCGCGTCTGCTCCCTGCCTGCCCTACAATAGCTTGGAGCTGTAACCATATTACTTCACCTGGCAATAGACTGAACAGTACTCGCGAGATATGCGAAGTGCTGGAGGACTATGGCGAGAGGCTGAAGGAGACGCTGTCCCGCTGCAAGGCGGACCAGGGCGCGCTGTGCGCCGCCTACCAGGAGTCGGGGCAGCTGGTGCGCGACCTGGCGCAGCGGCAGCTCCGGGGAGACGACCAGAGGCGGCTGTTGGTAGACACTTTGCAGGATAAGGGTATGTACAATTGTCCATTCAAATGTATTTATGATGTTCTGTTTATCTACACATCTATACAATCTATGTCTATATTAGTCTACGTTTCTAAATTAATTGTAAATTGCTGAAGAATTTAATTGACGCACTAGTTTCAGGAAGTGCTGGTTCGACTAAAAATATTTATTTAATTTTTTTGTGTATTCTATTTGTTGCAAATGTGCAGCAGCGGGAGCATGATCTAAATTTAATGTGGGCAAGAAGACTTTTAATTTTTAATAACATCGTAATAAATCTTTTATAATCTTATTTTTTAAATTAAATCATAAAAAAAACATGAAATATTTCATAATGTCGCTTTAGAGCTATAAATCGCGAATAATTAAATCAAGTATGTAGTAGTGTTCGAACGCAATCTATAGGAACTATCATTTATATCATAACAGTTACTAAAATATAGTGTAAGGAATAACGCATTATGAGAGTACAAGGGGCCCACGTAGCCCACGTCTTGCGCCGCCTCTGGCTATATCTTAAATTACATCATGATATCGCGGTAGCTACATCCACTTAACCATGGGGGCGAAGTTAAAGATAAAGGCGAGATGCGAGATGAATCATTTGTCTCTCAAACTTAAAATACCTTCGTTTTCTCAACTATAACGATAAGATAAATGAGAAACGACGCTTTATTATAAATGACTTCTCTACCATGACAACTAGTAAGGGTCGCCAACGAGCACCACGGTCAGCTCCTGCAGCTGTTCTCTGCTGCAAGAGAGCAAGCTGACGAGGAAGTCCGCGAACTAAAGGGCAAGTTGGAAAAAGCTATACATTGCAAGGAAGATCTGACTAACAATGTTAATGAACTCAAGCAGAAACTCGATTTATGCAATTTTGATGTTGTAAAGGTAGATCTGCTTTTGTAAAAAAAATAATTAATTTACTTCAAGCTGTATCCTGCACATGGCAGGGTAGGCAGAGGGAACCGTAGGAACCTAGTGTTAAGACACTCCGTTCCTCGCTTTCCGTCTTTCGAGGCATTGCGTGTTGAGTGGCGAAACTCAACGCCGCGCCTTGCCTTGTTACCAGAACGAAGAAACTGAAAATCATTCATTCTCCCCTCATGGGAATCGAACCCACAAACCGTCGCGTTTACAGGCAGAGGCTAAGCCTCTGCGCCACGACGGCCCTCTCCTTCTGCTTTTATATTTTTGTTGTAATAAGAAGATAAAACATCTACGTATATATATACTGTGACTACTATTTTTTTTTAATATTTAATCATTTCGTATGGAAGACTAGAGTTTACTCGGTCATAGGAAATTTTCTCATTTTTCAATCTATTCAATGGAAAGTCACATTCAGTTTTATGTCGGCTTCAATTTTCTGGTTGGTGGACAATGTTTGTATGTTAACGTCTAACCTAGCCAGTACGTTGCTATAAATACCATCTAAATATTCTAAACTTCATAGCTTAGTACTTTAAAATGATAGTCACACATCATTTCTCACCATTTAAACATTTCGCGTAAAATAGAAGCAAGAAACTATTGAAAATCTACAAAAGGACATGAAGGAGCTTCTCCAGGAGTTCAACACGCGTAGTGCTGACGCAAATAATACACTGCTCAAACAAGAGAATGAGTATATTTATTAATTTTACTGTAACATTATTTTGTTTGATGTAAATAGTACCGTGTTTCGTTACGTAAGCTACTTCTAAAGCTACATCTCTCTATATTTCACTCTCCGATCAAAAACAGTGACTGCTGAGCGACAAAGTCTTATGTAGCAATTTACCGCTATGAAATATTTACTACATATTTAATTTAAATCAATACATATAATAAATCATATATCGAAAAGAAAATAAAAAAACTAGTTAACTAATATAAGCTTCTGTGGATTACAAAAAGACATTCCAGTAATATATTTCAACTCTTTAGGTTAAAAAAGGCTCTAGAAGCAAATGCTTCGCTAAAAATAGCTCTGAGCAATCAAGAAGAATACACCAAAACCGTGCGAGAACAAAATAACGGCTTGCAAGAGACGCTGGCAGCTCTGGAAGAAGAAAAGGCCGTCTCCGCTGCTGCGACACAAGACCTTCGAGATAAATTACAGGTGCTCTTTTTATGTTTAAGTTTACTAGCCGGCATGATTGGCATGCCGGCTAGTAACATTACTACGTAACCACGTGTGACCTGGAGATAACAATACTATATTATTGTTAGACATGTTAAATGGCAAGTACGACCAAAACCAACGTGTCCAGTCAGTCACTTGTCACTTTCCAACTGAGTAACAATGGCAGTTCTGCTCTTGTGTCGCGTCACACACAGGGAGCACAGCAGGGAGGGCAGCGAGGAGGGAACTTACCTACCTACTTACCGCCTGAAAGGGAGACTCCACGCTCTCCGTTTTACAAGTGCGGGGAAATGACACTGGCATCGGACCCACAGCCATAGAGGGCATCTATGATCTAAGTTATTCCTTTTTAATGGAAGTTGATTTAATGTCTATCCTCCATTGAGGAGAATTGCCACTACAGTATTAAAATATATAAATATATAAAACAAATTATTAAATTTATACCCGTTCCTTTATTAGGAGAGTTCAAATATAAATGAAGACCAGAAGAATGAAATCGCAGGATTGGTTGAGGAGAAAGAACGTTTATTAAAAGAAATAGGCCAACATGAAGAGGTTAGTTCAAATTTAAAATCTAAATATAAAAAAATATAAAATATAACTAGCGACCCGTTCCCGGTTTCGCCGATTTTCTTGGATAAAATCTTATTATTCTTGTCTGTTGTGTGGGCGGTGGGTTGGGTGGGTTGTGTCCCGCGTAAATCTCGATCCCGAAGGAGTTCCTGGATACAAAGTAGCTTATTTATGTGCTTCAGTCTGTGCAGTACAAAGTAGCTTATTTATGTGCTTCACAGCAGTCCCGTGGATTAGAACCGTCAAACGGAAAGACAGAACTTTTTTTTTAAATGTTTGTTTTTATGTAATGTGTAAATAACTATATTATATATCTACTTAAAAACAAAGTTATTTTGAAATCATACTCAGACAGGAATGATTTGTATGTTTGTTTGTATTGAATAAACTCAAAATCTACTTGATCGATTTTGACGAAAAAAATGGAGAGATCTCAAGCCCCAAGATTTGAGAGATAATAGGCTACTTTTTATTGTGAAAACAAAGAGGTAAAATGGACCCCGAAGTTGTGTATATCGAGAAATCGTTATCTTCCAAGTAGGAAGTATGAAATATCAGATTTGGTATGAACGTACTTTAACCCCCAGGAATTAACTTGAGTTACTCTTTATGTATATCCCAAAATGATTTAAAAAATTAATGTCCATCCGTGCGAAGCGGGAACACGCCGCTAGTTTATTATATAGAAAATAGAACAAGATCAAATCTAATTATATACAAAATGAAATTTGTCTTTCAAAATAAATCATATTTTAAAATTTTCAGCTTTTACAATCTTATAAAGAGGACATTTGTAAATTAAATGAACAAATTGTTTCAATTGATAAGGAAAAATGTGAAATAATCACAAATTTAAACAAAGCCACCCAAGACTTGAATGAGAAATGTAAACACATTGAGGAACTGATCGCCAATGTAGAATGTTTAAATAAAAATCTAGACAAAACTGCTAATGAACATAAAGTGACTAGGTGAGTTATTTGAATTTGTTCAAGTTAATACTTGTAATCTATTTATTCATATACTTAATATTATAAAGCTGAAGACTCTGTATAGTACACATTAACACATTAAGCTAAGAAATTTTAAGTTTGCGTAAAAAAATTCTTGATTGATTCTATCTACCTTGACCTAAAAGAGGAGCTAAACCAACTAGAGCGGCTACTAAGTCTTGCTATTCCGCTTATCTTTGGGCTAAGAAGGTATGGCCAAGAGGCTCTCCCATTTCCGGGGCGCTCCGTCCCCGTGGTGTCCGCACGGATCTTCCTTCTATAACAACACAACACAGTAACAACTTCTCGTCTCTGGAATGATAAATCATTTACACCTCATTAAATAAATAAATATATATATTATATTTGTTTATAATCAATATATGTATTATAAAGTATGTGTTTATTATTCGGGCACACTCGCAAAGATATTATTAAATTCATACAATAGTAGAGTTAATGGCGACAAATCGTCATAGTCTATCTTAACATACAGTTTCGGTACAAATATTGCTACATATACAAATAAAAAGTTAACTTCATAAAAATATATTCAGAGAATCGTTAGAGGAGCGTATCCAAGAACTGACGAAAACAATCGAGGCTCGTGACAAGGAGCTGGACTCCAAGGCCGGCACCATCACCCACCTCATGTCCGAGCTGAAGATCAGCACTGATGTCAGGTAAATACTAATTGGACACCGGTAGTTTTTAGCTATACCATATTTGTTTGTTGCAAGTAAATAGAAATATTTATGGTTTTTGCTTTTTTTATATATGGATGCCATTTTGGCACACCGTGGAGTTTCCAAAAATAATGTCAATATACACGATAAATCCGGTTAAACTGTTTTGTTTAACAGAGAATTGTCTTGCTGTACACGCGTCTGCGCTATATCGATATTAACTAGTCCATATGATTCTTAAAACACATTACACAAAATATTTAGTAAGAAAATGTCGCGACATCAACATCCGAGGTAAAACAGGCTGAAACAGGCTGAGTGCCGACATATTTGTCACACGATACTTGTACTTTTAGATCTAAGCTAGAGACGACCTTGCAAAAGGTTAAGAAGGAGATAGAAATAGAGAGGGATATTGTAAAGGAGAGGGAGAGGAAGATGAACGAGAATACTGTTAAATTGGAAAATGACATTAAAGTGAGTAACGATTATTCTTTACTTTGTTATTAACATGTAAGAATTATTTTTAAATTCTCTCTTAAACTCTTTCAGGATAAAGAAGATGAGTTGTCGAAACAGATGTCAATTATATTGGACATGAGAAACGAAAAGGTATGTAATGTTCACGTTAGAGGTTGAGCGGATCGAAATTTTAAATATTTTCAATAATAATTTTAACATTTGTAATATTTCGTATCTAAAATTCCTATACAATTTACTATAATTATCATTTACTATACATTAGAAACAAAATTAAATTGCTTTATTTTTTTCGCTTATAGCAGAGTAAACAAACTAGTGTTAAGACACTCCATTCCCCACTCGTTGTGTGTCGAATGGCGGAACTCAACGATGTGAGGAAATGACATAATTCGTTCCTCCGCGTGGGTACCAATCCCACGGCCATCGTGACTTAATTAAAAAAATAGTGAATAACTTCTCAACCTAGGACCGCCTCCAAGAGAAGATCCAAGGCATGCAGAACACCATCGACAACATCCAGAAGGAGCTGACGGGGCGGCCCGCGCCCGCGCCGGCCTCCGCCCTCGCGCCCACGCTGCAGCCCGAGCTCGACGACAACGCCGTCATGCTGACGCCGCAGCGCAAGGTCAGCTTGTTATTACTATAGCAGAACCTTACCTAAACATTTTTTAACTTTTAAAGACTTGATTTTCCGTTGACATGACTTGGCACGGGGAACCCTTATAATATATACCTATTTTGTACATAGAAGTATCAGCCATCTTCCCCCATAATACAGAAGTGTGCGGAGTTCGCGGCGCCCCGCAAGGACCCCAAACTGGATGCCATGTTGTACAACCTGTTCAGTGACAGCAGCATGGACGGAGATAATACACTTGATGTGAGACTTAAAGACTTACCCTTTCTAGTGTTATGATAGGATATTGCCATCTTCATTTCCACTCAAGTATATAAAATTGCGTTTTGAGTAGCGGGAACAAACGTCGCAGCTGGGAAATGGAAATAATTGACTGCGAGAGAATAGAGCTCACGACAACTTTCGCGACATTATCAAACTGTCCTAAGTCACAAACCTCAATGTATACCATCCAACTGTATGGGATTATTCTTACAACTACTGGTTCCATTATCATCGACAGAAGAATAAGAAAGTTTGGCTCATTACTCTTTTTATGATTGTGGGTTTTTTGCCCAAAATGGAGAACGATGTAAGGTTAAGAAAATTGGGACGCCGATAAAAATAAAATCCAAAATTAAGCTAACAACATAAGTAGTATTTATTTATATAGATATATATTTCATTCTGCAGGCAACAGAAGTAAACCGTCGCTTCGCAGCGATGTCGCGCGGGGAGCGCGTCTCGCCGATGCCGCTGAGCGCGCTCAAGCGCCGCGCCGCCCCCTCCGCCCCCGCCGCCCCCGCCGCCCGGGGGAGCAAGCACAGGCAGACGCAACAAGTCAGTATATCTATATAAAACTCTGTCGTGACTGAATCACTGCTGGACCAACATCGCATAGTTAAAATAACTGAGTGAAGTTGAAATTTGTGTGTAGGGAGGGGTATTGGGCATCGTACGATGCTATCCTACCTAAAGGATATTTCTCAAAATCGCTAGACGAACAGGATTAAACGAGATTTAAAGTATGTTATCGCAGTAGGGGGCTACCATTTATCATATATAAATTTCGTAATCTTAAATGCGTAACTTATATTTTTTTAATATTTTCTTTAGATTTCATTCTGAATGTTTTTCCAAACAAATTTTGAATAGAAAATAGTAAAATAACTTTTTGTTATAAATTTGTTTAAATACTTGAAATAGCTTTTTGTTACAGGATGCCATATCGTTGTCCCAAATAAAAAATGATATCAGTAAAGGACGCAGCTTCTTTAAGACCAAACGTGCTGATAACAAAACCAAGAATAATAAATAATTACAGAATTTTTGTTTGATTATTTAAAAATAATTAGATATGTGTTACTAATTTTATTGATTTAAGTGAAAATTCAGTTACTCTCTTGTTTTAGTTATAACAATTGTTTTTTTTTTATTTTTTTTGTCACGAACCCCATGAATATTTGAAATAAAAAGTTAGGTTACATGATAAGTTATTATTTGAAACCCATACTATATACCCATATAAATATATATTTTAAAGTATGTGTTTATTTGTTATTATTATTTAGTAATAATGCCATTTAAACAAAAGTAAACTATTTCACTTTTCTGGTCCAATTTATTTCAATTATTTATTTTTTATATAAATTTAGTCCTTCGCTTACATTTTCGAGCGTACCTGTGAAAACACAACCAACAAGCACAATGTTCACAATAAAATATATTTGTAATAAAGGGATCCAGTGAAGACATTCAAATAACCAGTATGCGTCTGATCTGGCTATCGTGAATACATTCATATAAGAGATTCATCAGCTTGCTGATCAGATGAAGTCGGACACAGCCAGATCGACAGACTAAAGTTACAAGAGAAAGCTTAATGCTCCAAAATCCTCTCTTTCTCATGGACTATGGCGTTACTCCGAAAGAATCTAAGAAACGTATCGTTATAGCAAATGGTTAGAGGTCAAGTCATCAAGTGTTGCCGAAGCTGTTGAAGCTCTTGTCAAATGAAATAGATAGAAAGTACCTGACAAAATATGGCAATAGACGCTAAGATAAATGTCAAGTAGAAGAAAACTCCAGTACACATTATAATATACAATATAGATTTTTATAACTTAAGATTGGACTTAAGTTAAGCTAATTGAACTTAACTTAAGCCAGTTGAATATGAATTACTTCACTAAGGTAATGGTGTATACAGAATATACGAGGAAGATTGTAGTTCTTTTTTGTTATCTATTGCAAATTGTAATACAATATATTATTTTGACATTACGTGACAGTATTGACAGCTGTCAGTGTGAAGTACACAAGAAATTTCGATTTTATAGTGTGGTGTGTTTACAAACGAAACATTCTATATTTAGTTATTTTAAATACATGAAATGACTTAATAGCTTGCGTCTTTCTTATATTGTATTAAATATTATTAGTTATAATGGAGCGTGGTAAAATGTCGTCGACCGGCCGCGGCGGCAAGAGCAAAGCTCCACAACATCCTCAGGATATATTTGCGTTAGGTGGCAAATCAACTGTGGTTGTATCGCGAGACTCTGAAAAAAGGAATATTCACAAACCATCTACTAGTGGTATGTCTACAAATATATATCTTTGATATATAAAATGATTATAATTATTAAATACAAGTCTATGAAATTATTGTTATATTATCTATGTAAAAAGGTAATATTAATATATTATTAATAAGGTATATATTGATAGGTGTAGGTGAAAGAAAAAGAGAACCTTCTGGTTTTGGAAACCAGCCTCCAAGTAAAAGAGCAAGAATTGGATCTCCGGCTGAGGCTGTTACTGGCACCTCTTTAGATGTTGATCCAGTTGACCTTGTACCAAATGTTTTACAAGCCCTGGACACACATAACTCTGATAAATTGGTACATCAAACATAATCCAACATTATATACTTTGTCTTAGTCAATTAAGTTTAAATGTTTACCCTATAGTTCCTATACCATAAATATTTAAATTAATTTGTTAAACTGAAACTTCAAATTGTTAACTGAAATAATTATTTTAAATATGTTCAACTACATTTTTTAAACCAAAATAATTTACACATAATAGTTTTAATAACTAACATAACCTTTAAATAGTTAAACATATCTTTCCTTTACAGCTAGGTCTTTTAACAGGTTCCATCAGGCTTCTGAAATCTCAGCGCTCTAAACCAGATCCAATTCTTTGCATGAGTATGTTATATTTGACAAAAATTAGACCCAATATGTTTGCTCATGAAACTGTCACCCAATCACTGTGCACTTTGCTGAAGAGAGAGCAAGGTGCTGCATTCAAGAGCAAAGGCAACCCACTGGTGTTTGTACTTGCCTGTAACATGCTTTATGCTGGGCATAAAGACAGCAATAATTGGCCTGACACTTTTATAAAGGTATTGTATAACTTTTGCTTATATTTTTATTGTATATTTGTTTTGTACCCTGTGTGTGTGTTTCATTTAACATATTTTTTCCTGTCCTGCATTGACAAACTGTTGCCTTAGTTAATAAGTCTAAATTTGTTGATCTTAACATCTTAGTATTTAGAAGTAGTAGACACAACTAAATAAACAAGATTAGTTAGATCAAATTAAAAAAGTCCTTTATTGTCACAAAAATTTTATCCTTACAAGAATATAAGTAGATAGTTCATGTGATAAGCTTGAACAGAGCATCCAAATGTTATAGTCCCATCCATTGCAACCAACTTCGTTATACTATTCACTAGGTCCTCATTATTCTCACATGACCTTCCTCCAGTATCAGCAGAATCATATTCTCAAAGGCTTAAGTTATTCTCTCGTCATTCGCCCTCCCAAGATGTAAAAATTTTTCATATCAGCTTTAGAAACAAACATAACTATAACTTTGGTGAGTTAGAGAAGAGAAGATATTGAGTAGTACAAATGTTTTATTATTTACATAGATGAACTATTTGCAATTTTAACAAATGTACAATATATTATTTTAGGTATATATAGAAGATGCATTGAATGAACGCTGGTGGGTGGATTGCTCCTGGTGCAAATGTTTGGTAGAAAATATTGTAACAGCATTTGGTACAAAGCAGCCAGCTCCACACTTGATACCCACTGACAATACTTTAGGTAGAGGAAAACATTGAACTCATTTACAATAATATATGTATATTCCTTAAGAGAACTAAAAAAATTTCAATCGACAATGTATTGTCTGACTGTAGACACAATGGCCGTGGGTTCGATTCCCACTTGAGTAAATCAATTATTTTTATCCACCGGTAAGCTTGGGCCCTTTAGTATAAATTGCGTATTAATTTAAAATGAAAATTTATATCACATGTTGAAAATGTCATAATATGACTTTTTGTAGTACAGTACTAAATACTATTTCGTATTCTAGGGACGATGTCACCATCTGGTTCAGGCTCACCCCTAATGGGGACTATTGAAGAAGACCCAGACAACACTGAACTTGAATATTCTGTGTCTCCAAGGTATGTTTGCCTACTTTTATATTTATGTTACCTAAATATATAAAAACATGTATGTATTTAAATTAAAACTATTTATTATTGTCAAATCATTCATTTTTAATATAAATTTTTTATAATCATTTGTATTGAAACATTACATGTTGAATTGTGAAATCCATTAAAGGTTTTGTTCAACAGGTATTCCAGTAGTTACGAGACTGTGGAGGCTCTCGTGCTGGAGGCCATCAAGGAGCAGATACAGCGCAGGGTGGCATCCGACGCTATCGGCAAAGGCTTCTTAAAACTACTCTCTGCTACTTGCGGTTTTCCAGAAGTAAGAGCTACTAAATAATAATACTCCACACCGTTTTCGGCGATGGTGACCCCGTGTATGTATCACTTTATGTTCCTAGTTTGCTGGTGTTATGATGGGTTCTCATGGGGATTGCGAGGCAGGATTTGACTTATATAATTATATGTGTGCGTGTAGGAGCATTCAGTAATAGGCGTTGGGCGTCGAGACCTTCAGGTGCTCTTGTTAGTGCACTTTCACATTTTTGTTGCTTCCAACATAAATATTATGTTGGTATATTGCAAGATAAGAGGTTAAGCTTTAATACGTCTTCACACACAGTACTGCTAATTTTAGTATTTAAATGAATTACATAATAAAATATAAGCATTAATTTTTTTTGCTAATTATTTCATAGTTACTTTTGGTCATTTATGTCTCAGTTGCATGGGATATGTAATTTTTTGGTTTTAAGACGTCGATAAGAAGGAACCTTTATTTACGTAATAAAATATTTATATATTTCTCGGCAAGATCCGCATGATCGCGGTGTCGCGGCTGGAGGCGTGGCTGCACTCCGGCAAGCTGTGGCGCGCCGCGCAGGAGCTGCTCGCGCACGTGTGCGCCAACGCGCACGCCGCCGGGCCCAGCGCCGCGCGCGACCACGAGGTGCTCGCGCAGCTCGTGCGCATGCGCCTCAAGACCAAGCCGCTGCAGGCCGCCTACCAGGCCTGCCTGCGCGACATGGTGGCCGCCAGCCCCGCGCTGCTGCGCAGCGTCGTCACACACACCATCTACAACGAGCTGTCCAACGTGCGCTCGCCCAACAACATGGCCGTGCTGGCCGCGCTCATCCAGGCGCAGCCGCAGCTGGTGCCCGCCGCCATGGCCGACACCTACCAGGAGATCGTGTTCCGGCCCGACGACTATCTGCGTCCGTTGCGCGCGCTCACTCGCGAGTGCGTGCGCGCCGCGCGCTCCGACGCCGCGCTGCTGCCGCTGGCGCGCGCGCTGGCGCACCCGCCGCCCATGGAGCCGCCGCCCGAGGTGCGCGAGCGCGCCTTCGCGGCCGTGGCCGACCTGTTCTGCGTGTGCTGCCTGGTGGCGGCGCGCCACGGCGCCGAGCCGCGCGCGCTACTGGCGGCGCTGCAGCAGCAGGCGCTGGGCTGGCTGCTGGACACGGCCGTGGCGGTGTTCCGGCCGACGCGCGCAGACTGCCTGCACGCGCTCAACAAGATCATGTTCGTGGAGCCCGCCGACTCCTACAGCAAGGTGGACAACTGGCCGCCGGAGTCCGAGCGCGCGTTCACGCACCGCCTCTGCGCGGAGGCGCCGCTGCCGCAGAACACGCTGCTGCGGCTCATGTTCATAGGGCTGTCGGAGGACATCCCGGTCACGCCGACGGAGATGTTCGAGCTGGTTGAGCTGCTGGTGCGCCGCGCGTGCGCGCTGCCTCCCGAGGACCAGCCGCTGCAGGTGGACAAACTCGAAACAGCGGAGTACATCTTCCAGCTGTGCCAGTTCCATCCGCCTGATAACATCACACTACCTGCTGGGTAAATTTGCACAAAAACACTAAGCTAAAAGTATATTATTCGACAAACATGCCATTAGACCGATCATCCCCCGTCCCCCGTCCGCAGCTACTCGCCCCCGGCGCTGGCCATCACGTCGCTGTACTGGCGCGGCTGGATGCTGCTCACCATGCTGGCCGCGCACAACCCGCAGGACTTCGCGGAGCGCGCCGCCAACACGTACCCCACGCTGCGGGCCTTGATCGAGTGCTGCATCACGGGGTGAGTGGCGAGTGCCTCACATTTTGTGACAACATTAATACTTTTATTTGTTACTTAGTTATTATTGTCGTTGATGTTGATACAACACAATTTTTCATCAAATATATGTTTGATTTACTTATGCATGACTTAACTCGAACCAAACGGGTTCTCGAATGGAGACCACGCCTCGGCAAGCGTAGCGTTGGACCGATGATGTAAAAAAGGCAGCTGGTAGTGACTGGATGGTGAAAACGAGAGATCGTGCCTTAACGCGTACCCGGGGGGAGGCCTACGTCCAGCAGTGGACTGTTATAGGCTGATGTGTGTGTGTGTGTGTGTAGCTTAAGACTAACACGCCAACATTATTTTTTTTTTATTTCTTTATTTACATAATATTACATATTACAATACAAATGTGTACACGATAAGTATTGACAAAAAAATTGAATGCAGTACAAATGACACTTAATGAGGCTCCTTTCACCTATGTATGTAAGCTCATAGAATATATAAAAAGAAACTGATCACAACATTTTTCTTTTTAATTACAATAATGCGTTTGTAAAAACTAAATATATTATACATTCAAAATTTTTTTAAGGTGTAAAATTTTGTTAATTGCCAACATTATTTTAAATTTACTACTAAAATGTAAGTCGATATGATTTATTATACCAGCTTGTGTATATGACAAGCTGACACTTCCGCCCGCATATAAAATATTACGTACACGTCTTGATTGGTGCCTATTTTTTTATAGAGATATCATAACACGTCGATTATGAATAAGCCGTAATTATATTTAATTACTTGTCTTATAGTATAACATTATCTTATAAGCTACAACTGAATAACGAATGGATCCCGCGCCCACAGCAAGCCCTCCATAGAGTGGAACGGCGCGGGCGAGTCGGAGCGGCTGGAGGCGGAGCGCGCCGCCGTGCTGCAGCTGGAGACGCACCTCGCAGCGGCCAGCAACGCCAAGCTGCCCATCACCGAGCACTCCTCGAGGCTGCTCACGCAGGTGTTTATTGTTCCCCCGAGTTGATTCACTCAGAGCCAGAGGCAGAGGAGAGGTTTTTTTTTTCATAGTGTAACTAATAGTAATAACTTTAAAAAAAAATTTGATTTCTTTCGGTGTTTTTTTTGTAATATCTTATAAAGTGTGATACTATCTTTATTATTTTTAAAATGGTGTTCGACACTAAGGAACGGAAACAATTTTTAAAGATAGTTTTAGATAGATAGTTAAATAGAACTTCTTTATTTCATTTTATTTATTATTTACACTAAGCAACTGTACAAATTTATTTACTCTAAGTTAGTACAATGGAAAATATAAAAAAATTACATATAAAAATAGCAATTTAACAGACGAGACAACCTTTGATGAACGGAATTTAGTCTTAACGGATACGGGCTGGTACAAATTAAGAACATTAAAAGGGTGTTTAATAATTCATTTAATAATTGTAGGAAAACAAGATGTAAGTTTTTAAGTAATTAAGGCATACTACTGAGAACATAGAATGTATATATATATATATATATATATATATATATATATATATATATATATATATATATATATATATATATATATATATATATATATATATATACCTATTCTATACTATTCTTCTACCAGCTGACGACCCTGGAACCGACGGAGCCCGCGCGCCGCCCCCCGGCCGCCGTGTTGGAGGCGCTGCAGGCGCTGAGCACGCAGCTGCGGCTGTCGCGGCTGCTGTGCCGCCAGCCGGCGCTGCTGCTGCAGCTGGTGGAGCGGCACGGCACGCGGCGGGCCATGCCGTGGCTGCACCAGCTGCTGAGGCACGACCGCCTGGAGCTCAGGTAATTTTTGATTTCTCTCTCTTATTTGATTTACAAATTCCTGTCTTTAAAATATTTTGTTCAGCTAGAATTTTTTATTATTTATATACTGTAAAACATGCCCTATATCACTTTATATTAGTTTTCTTAGTACTAGTATGAATGTTAATAGAATTAGTTCTGACCATATGAAACTATTATTTTTATCTTAATATTTTTATTTTATTAATTGTTATAACAAATAACAAAAAAAGTTCAATAAATTATTTTTTTTGATGTATTTGTAGTTTTTGCGTAAAGATATTTGGATAAATGCGGAAAATTAAAACAAATCGGCCACGTATTATAAGTTGTCGTTTACGTCTTCACAGCGTCCTCCCCGTCCAGTGCCTGTGCGAGTTCCTCTCGGCGGGCGGCGCGGGGGGAGGCGCGGGGGGAGGCGCGGAGGCGGGCAAGGCGGGGGAGCTGTGCGCGCACCTGCGCCGCACGCTGCAGAGCGAGGAGGGCGCGCGCGCCGTGCTGCACTACTACTTGCAGAGGCTGGCACACGCGCACGCGCCCACTAGAGCGTCTGCCAACAGGGTCAGTGCGTGCTCTTGTGTGTTGAGTTTCAAATAAAAAAAATAATTACTTAAATGTTTTAATTTATAATTTTAGGGCTTGAAATTAGTACTGTCACAAACAGACGATACCACAGAAATGGATTACAACGCTGACGTGAGTCCAGAGTGAGTGTATTTTAATTTTTTATTTTAATTTATAATAGTATTTCTTGATTAGATATGTTAAACATGTGCAATGTGTGCGCCCGGTGCGGGCAGGTCGTGGCTCCCGCTGCTGCCCTCGCTGCGGCACTGGGAGGCGCTGCGCGGCGAGGCGGTGCGGCGCGTGCGCGCGGCCTGCCTCGTGGAGTGCTCGCCGCCGCACCTCGCCGCCTACCTCGCCTTCCTCGCGCGCCACGCCGCCTCCGCCTCCGCCGCCTCCGCCACCTCTGCCTCCGCCTCCGCCACCTCCGCCCCGGCCGCGCTCGCCGACCTCACCGACATTGTGCTGGTACGAGACTTGCTCGTTATTACTGACATATGAGAAAGGCTTAGATACAAATTAATTAGTGCTTTAACACAAATAATGCGAGATATTTTATTAATATTCAAATATATCGTATTTGTATTCTTATTGTATTAGCATTTGTATGAGTCCATGTTTTATTTTTATTTAAACATATATGTGGTTTTTATGATATTTAATAAATTTTTCCGTAATATTTAAAATTTTCTAAATATTTTTAAGATATGAAAAATTACTTTGACATTCTTTAAGAATGCTCTACAATGTTGTTCGCCACGGTCAATTATTTTTACATTTCCAAATTAACTTTCTCTTCCTTAATAACTAAATCATTCATCACAAAATTGACACTGACATATCTTTATAATTTTTAATATCTTTTTGAAACGTAGATATATTTGCGTACGTCTACAGGATCTAAGCCAAGTGCTAATGGAGAGGACCACGGTGATGGGCTACGTGCTGCCGCCCGTCGACTCCAACGAGACGCCCAGAGACGAGCGTCTGTTGGCACAGCACGGAGCGCTGCACGCTTTGACCACCATATTCTATACACATCTTAGACAGGTGTGTGTAACTCCTCCTTACGTGTAATATTCTTATAAATATACGACTTAAAGCGCCGCGCTCTTCGCGTCCCCTAGTAAAGCAGGATGGCTGGAAAAAGCTAAGTGTGAAGAATTCTGTCTTGTCACAGCGAGGATAAGATAATAATTCATTCTCCAGAGTGAAGATCGAACCCCCAACCATCTAGATTATTGTCATATGCTCAACAACTGTTATAGCATATTTTATTTTAACCTTGTCTTGAATTACATTTTGTACTTTATTTCGCTTTCATAGTTTGTCCAAAATGATTGCGTTATATGTTTAAATATGAATTTCATTATTATAAATATTTTAATATTTTGATTCACTCAGGTGTTATCAAGCGATCAACCAGAGGCTCCAGACCCAGGGGACGAGGGCGAGGGCGAAGGCGACGCCAGCGGCTGGAGCGCCGGGGAGCGCGTCGCCCTGCAGTGGGCCAGCGCGCGGCGCGCCAACCTGCACCTGGTCGTTGCGCATGCGCATCTCAAGCTGTTGTGCTTTGGACCTTCTTACTGTTAGTATTTTGTTATCTGATAGAAAAAATATCTAATTCCACCAGTTAAATATAATTGTAGTTTAATAGCATTTTGATTGAATTATATTAATATTCAGGCGCCGTCATAACTTTTGCTGTACGCATATAATGCTAATATAAAGATATTGAAATACGTCCTATTGATATAAAACATTTTTAAAATTTGCAGTCGACACCAACCAGGAGATGTACTCGTGGCTCCTCTCGACGTGGGTGGTGGACGCCCCCGAGGTGACGGGCACGGGGGGCGCCCCCGCCGAGGGGGAGGGGGAGGGCGTGCTGCTGCCTGACTGGCTGCGCCTCAGCCTGGTGAGGTCGGCGAGGCCGGCGCTGTTGGAGGCGGGGCTGAGAGGCCTCCCTGCGCACAAGCTGGCCCTGTTTATACAGACGTTTGGCATGCCTGTTTCTTCTATGAGGTGAATTATGAGAATTACATTTGTTTTTTTGATTTTTATTTGGTGTAAGTGTATGTTTTGGTGGGAATCGCTGTTGGTGAGTGCAGCATTACCTATAAAATGCCAAAAATACATTCTGCTGCACTCGTGGCGGAGTACCGTATTAGCGGAGCCCTAGCCAGTCCTAGTTATCCACGTCCCCGTCGTTCCCCCTGGGATCTGCTGCAACCGCGCTGCTGCGTGACCGCCACCCTGAGTTGCAGTTGCGTTAACAGATACAGGGCGAAGGGCGAGTATACTGCGCCTTAAAACAGTATCGACTCACTAGGGAGAAGCGGCAGCCCCGCTATCGGATTAAGGCATAGTGGGCTAATCACCTGCTTGCTCGACAATCATTGATTACAGAAACTGAAACAAATAGAAACCGGACCGATCTATTAACGACGACTTGGAATAAGGGTCTTCTTGTTACTGTTCCGAAGAAGTGTGATCTGAGCCAGTGCGATAACTGGAGAGGAATTACACTGCTCTCTGTTCCTTCAAAAGTGATCTGTAAGATCATCCTGGACAGACTGTCGAGGGCCGTGGATCCTCTTCTACGCAAGGAGCAGGCTGGTTTTCGTTCGAACCGCTCATGCACGGACCAGATCAACACTCTTCGTATCATTCTGGAACAGGCATCAGAATGGCTAAGTGAAGTTTACCTAACTTTTGTCGACTTCGAAAAAGCCTTCGATACGGTGAAGTGGTCCTGCCTCTGGTCCCGCCTTCGGAACTTGGAGTGCCACCAAAAATCATCCGTCTGCTAGAAAGCGTTTACAGGAAGTATTCCTGTAAAATAACTCGCGACGACCTCATCTCGGACGATGTAGCAGTGCATTCGGGTGTCCGCCAGGGTTGCCTCTTGTCGTCGCTCCTCTTTTTGGTCGTTCTAGATGGGATAATGCTTCGCATCTCTGAAAACAAGCGTCGTGGCATAGAGTGGGGATTGTCTTATGTCTTAGAAGACTTGACTACGCCGATGGTCTGTGCCTGCTAAGTCACACACACGCCGACATGCAAGCAAAATTAAACGACCTACAACAGGAAGCGGCAAAAACAGCCCTTAAAATAAAGAGGAAGACCCAAGAGATGAGAATTGGCGTGAAAAACAACTCACCATTGCTGATTGGCACGGAGGCAGTGGAACGCGTCCACAAATTTTTTTACCTCGGGAGCGTCGTGGCAGAGACTGGGGGTACTGAAGAGGACATCGCTTCACGGATCGCCAAAGCTACCTTCGCGCAGCTGAAACCCGTTTGGCAATCGCGGAAACTGACCCGAAGAATCAAGATAAAGATATTTGGGACCAATGTAAAATCCGTGCTGCTTTATGGGTGCGAAACATGGAAGGTTACAAAGGACATCTCACGCCAAGTCCAAGTCTTCGTCAACCGCTGTCTTCGCCGCATTCTCGGTATCTACTGGCCCAAGATCATCTCCAACGCAGAACTATTGGAGAAATGCCAAGAGAGCCCGATTGACCGCCAGGTCAAGCGCCGCAGGTGGCAATGGATTGGCCACACGCTCCGCAGGGGTCCCGACCATATACCCAAACAAGCTTTGGACTGGAATCCCCAAGGGAAAAGACAGCGTGGCCGTCCTCGTCACACCTGGCGTCGCACCGTGTTGGCAGAAGCGGCAAACATCGGAATTACGTGGACCGAGGTAAAGCGTGAAGCTCAAGACAGATCGCCATGGAGGATAACTGTGGACGCCCTCTGCCCCGTCTATAGAACATAGGACATTAAATCAAGTCAAGTAAGTATGACAGTAAATCACTGTAAATTTGGCTTGAAGCTGAACATTTCACTTGATCGTAAAGATCATTTGCAGACTTTTACTTAGACGGACTTGAACTTAAATATTAAATAAGTGCTTATATTTCGATGGGGCAATTTATTTTGCGTTTCATTACTTTTAAAATATTGATATTTTTTCTTAATTTTGAAAGTTTCCTTTCGATTCGAACAAGTCATCACAATCACAAGTTTCATTGTCAAGTGACACGAACAAGTGACACGAACGATGTTGCACCCCGCAGCGCGCTGCTGTGCGCGCTGGACGCGTGCCCGGCGGGCGCGGTGGTGCGGCTGGGCGTGGAGCGCGCGTACATGGCGCAGCTGCTGCGCGTGCAGCGCGCGCGCGGGGCCGCCGGCGGGCACGCCTTCGCGGCCGCGCTGCGCCTCGCCAGGCCGCACTATCCGCCCGGTATGAATTGGTCCATTTCAAAGGTGTCTTTGTCACTAGACAATTGTTCTCAGGTCACTGATAAATTATTCAAAAATCATATTATAATTTTTCAAAAAATAATTTATAGTTGTATTGAAATTATCTTCTTGTCTTAATTATTTAGTTGCAAATTTTATTTTCCACATGATCTCTTAGTAAATATTGCTTAAAACAGACGACACGCTCTTTACGGAAGAAGCACTCCCCGACGAAGAAGAAGATCCATGGAGTACCCCCCGGGAGCTCCACAAACTTGATGCTTCTTTGGTGCCGTCCCTCCTCGCCACGGCCTTCGCCGACGCCGGTACTTACCATGGGGATTTGGATACTGCCTTTACGCAATTACAAGGGGTAAGTAAAGCTTCGGTTGATTGACATGTTCTATATATTGTATGATATCAAAAGTCAGTAAGACAGTTTATTTGAAATATTAAATCATTATTTATCCGATGTTTTAAATTTGATTAAAAATACGAATTTTAGTAATTTGAACAAGCTGTCATCGTTCTAGAGTTCTAGATAAGTTAGAGTACTACAAGTATTGTCTTGTAAACGACAGAATAAATTAAGCAATCAGCAAAAGAACAATAATGATCATAATATGCATTTGTTTACATGATATTTTGCTATTCGTTTAGTCCAAACAATATAAAAGAAACCTTTTAATAACCAACAATATTATGCTAATGTAACAAATGAACATACAGTTCATAGTAGAAGAATGTTCGAGGGCCGACGAGGGCGCGGGCGCGGGCGCATACACCCGCGCAGCGCTGGCGGCGCTCCGCGGGGCGGCCGCGGCGGGGCTGCTGCGGCGGCCCGCCCTCTCCGCGCCGCTGCTGCGGGCGCTCGCGCACGCCCGACCCGTCGGCTTCGTTGAGGTACTTGCACTTTGAACTCAGCAACCAACTTTGAAACTCTACGGCACTACTGCTACGACGATATGACATATTCTCGTACTCCTTGCATGTAATAATGTAAGAAACGTTCTAGGAATACGGTCCGAAGTGGAATACACACGTTAGACTTATGACAGTATCATTAGAAATCCATAGTACACGTTCAGTCTCCTCTGAATACAATAATTTGAACATAGACGGTATTCGGACGTTGCAGGTCGCCGGCTCCCTGCTGTCGCAGTGCAAGTGCGCGCGCGGGCCGGCGGCGGAGGCGCTGCGGGCGGCGTGCGGCGCCCTGCCCGGGGACTCCCCGCGGCCGCGCGCGCCCTTCGCCCCTCCCGCCGCCAGCAAGGACGTGCTCGTTACAGGTTAACGGTCTTATTTTGTACTTCAATAAAGTTACGACATTATGGTGATGTTGAGCTGTACTTTAGATAAGAAACAAGTGGTTCAAATTCAAGATATCCAAAATGTATGTATATCATATTTTGATTAACATATGATGAAATATTATAATATTAGACGTGACTTTTACATATATATCTTCACGCTATTCCCTAGGGGGGTAGTCAGAGAGTACGGAACACCAAACACTGCGGTCCCTGTATACCTCTTTCGTCTCGTCCACTGTCATTAACCTCTTCATACACTAGTCTTCAGACACTGTTCAAGGTCAACCGAGGTCTCCTCTTACCTCTCTTACCACTCACTTTTGTTTTACAACCTTATTTTACCATTCTTTCATCACTCATTCCCTCGACGTGAGTAAATTGTAACTTTTTTAAAAAAAAAAAAACATCCCATTTCAGTCTTAGAATCAGCAACGCCGAGTACTCTAGAAGCGATAGGCAACAACATAATAGAGACGCAAGACACGCAAGTAGTGGTGGACACCATCACACACCTGTTGGAGAAGAACCAGCAAGGATGCTACGAGTTGCCGGTAATAGAGTCAACATAGGTGAAAGTTAAACAGAACGTGTCGAATCTATGGGTTCAGTGAGTTCAGGCTGGCTGTAGCACTGCATTCGCAGGAATATTTATATTTTCATTTTCCCGCTATGTGTAAAAGGACAATAATTGCGATTTGTATTTATTTTTTTACTCTATTATTATGATTGTGTACAAGGTTTATAGACTTATAATGAATTAATATCCTAAATTCCGTCATTGGCATATACCAGTATAACTACAATAAACTTTATTGTAACAGGTAAAATGCGAGGAGGAGGATAAATTGAATTCATCATCAGTCCACGTGCTGTCGGTGCGCGGGCTCGGCTGCGGCCTGCTGCTGGACTGGCTGTCGGAGCTGCAGCGAGAGACCCTCGGCAGACAGGTAGCGGTCACGACTGGTACCAACCCGCAATGTGCGTGTCGGCGTGTAGCATGAGTAACAATGTGTGGGTGTGTGCAGTTCCAGCAGCTGCGGCTGATGTTCGAGCGCGGGCGTGGCGGTGGTGGCGGTGGTGCCGGCGGTGGTGGTGGGGGCGGCGCGTGGCGGCCGCTGCTGGTGACGCTGCTGGCGCACCGCGCGTCCTGGCGCACGCTGCACGCCGCGCTGCACCGCCTCACCGACCAGGGGTGACACATACACTTACTTTTAATGTTACTAATTATATATATATGTTAAATCATATATTTTAAAAATGTATTACAATTTATTGCAACTTATAACAGTGTGAATAAAAAATTGGCAAGCTTGGTAACTCGGTTCCTATATCATAGAATCATTTTAGCCCCTCCTCCCTTATGTACTCCTCTACTCAAGTGAAAGTTCTTCGTGATCCGTAATCGAGTGACTATGTGCAGCGGCTGGTCCCCGCGCGCGGTGCTCGACTTCGCGGAGACGCTGATGGGGTCCCCGCGCGTGTGGCAGGGCCGCGACCGCACCACGCCCAAGCACCACACGCCCACCGACAGCTTGCGACTTACTCATAAGCAGGTATACTGCCGCGTCGTCGAGGGCATCGCGGTGCGAGACACTAAGCTAATTATTTTGTGACATCCTCCAGCTAGGGGTTCTGGTGCGCTACGTAGGCGAGGAGGCGACGGAGGCGGAGGCCACGGAGGGGCTGGAGGGCGCGCGGCGCCGCATCGAGGCGCGCCTGCCGCTGCTGCTGCGCTGCTGCTCCTCGCCGCACGGCCTGCTCGCCGCAGCGCTGGCCGCGCGCCAGCACCCGCTGCTGCTGCTGCTCCTGTACATGAAGGTGGGTGTTGGAACAGGCATAGCGGCTGCCTGTACGCGCATAGATTGAATTATTTTCATTTTCCTCGCAATGGTAACAAGAGAATGCGCGGCGTTGAGTTCCGTCATTCAAAGCGCAACATCTAAAAATTCAGTGCGCAGGGAACGGTTCCCTCTGCCTATTCTGCCTATTCTGCTATGTGCGGGATACAAGGTGAAGCTAAAAAAAATTGTTGTAGTAGTCCACTACCTAGACATCCTTACGTCACAAGCGGGTTGATAGTCGCCCACCCAGTGTTGATGTATTGAAACTTTTCCACTTGTACTATGTTGATATTTTACACTCCATCCACACATTAAACGCTGCGGCATTGGATGGAAGTATACATCGTTTAAGTTACAGCTTTTGTTTACAAAATTGATTATTTTTCTACTTTTATATGTATGTTTATTTAAGATATCAAGAAATATGAATAAATAGTATAGTTAGTTGTATTTATTTATAGTTTTAATATGAAGACCAGGCATACTACGTGTAGTGGATCACCTTATGTTAGTGATTACTGCTGCCCGAGAACATTTGCAGTATAGGCAAAACACTAATGCGTTGGGATAAGATTATTATAAAAAAATATATTGAACCGTCCAGTCCAGTCCAGTATGGTAATTATGTGGGATTTGAGTCCAAAATTTGCATGTCCGTGGAAAGAATGACTAGCTCTGGCAAGGTGGATAGTTGAGCTGGACCACAGAGTTACAGATGTATATAAGAATGTTTTAGACAAATGTGACTTGAGAACGTTGAGATAGAACTATATACGTCCAAATAAAAATAATACTTTCAAATTTAAACCTTACATGTATGTACATTACACAGGTACCAAAAGTACAGCAGCTACTCCGCGAGTGCACAGAGCTACCGGACTCGGACGACGTGATACTGGGTTCCCATTCGGACCCTGAGGACGCGGAGACGGGAGTGGCTCGGAGCTCCACCAGCGCCACGGACCGCGTGTCGCATTCCGTGCTCACCGCCCTCGCCGCGCCGCACCACCACTCCAAGGAGCACTCGCAGAGGTGAACTCTATAAGTACTTGGAGCGGAGACATTGTACATATCGAGCTCAACCCCAAGCGGGGGCGGGACTGCGGAACCATAAATTAAAGTATAAATGAATAATTTGTCACGCGTAGGATGTGGCGTGCGGAGGCCTGCGCGCGCTCCGTGTTCCTGCGCTGCGGCGGCGCGGGCGCGCGCGCGCTCCCCCTGGCGGGCGCGCTGCTGCGCGGCGTGCGCGCGCGCCACCACCACCAGCTGCAGCACCTGCTGGCCGCCATCGAGATGCTGTCGGACGGCGAGCTGTTCGCCGACCACGCTCTGTGAGTTTGCGTACTTCGTGCGGTCACATCATTAATCATTCTTAACGTGACGATCGATCTCAACATTAATAATATACACCCCCAGCGACGAGATCCACGGCATCCTGGAGTGCTTCCTGGGCATGGTGAAGCAGGGCGGCGGCGCGGGCGCGCTGGCGCACCGCGTGGCCGCGCTGCTGCGCCGGTACCGCGCCGCGCGCCCGCACCGCGCCGCCGCGCTGCTGCACGCGCACCGGGACACCATCGCGTCAGTACACACTCACTTTCAATACTAAACATTTGGAGACGAAGAGAGAGACAATCATCTCTAGGAAACGTGTTAAACTTATGAGAATTTCACAAAGCATTGGCGACGAAAGCTCGGACAGTCTTCGAGAGGCGCGGGCTCGAGTCGTTCTAATTTTAATGCTTAATATTTTAGAGTTATTTAAAAATACTCTTGGAACCTGATTTCTGATTAATCTAAAAATAAAAATATTTCAGCAATAAATACAAAACTCAGTATCTTTTTGCTTTTGAAAACAATTATTAAGAGTGAATTTTGGCTAAATTAATGTTATATATAACACTACAAAGCGTGTGACAATGAAAATATAATTTGTATAATTGATTTTTACCATTGAGGCGTGTCTTGTGTTTTGAAAAATAAAATACTTTCAACTAGTGTTAAAAAGAAAACCTTTTTTATCACTTTCTAGGTCGCACGCGGCGCTAGCGAGCGCGGCCGGGGGCGAAGCTCCCCCTGCGTCGTCGTCGCCACCTCCGCACGCTTTATTGGCGCTCCAGAAACGGTCTGTGCCGCCTGATGAGTTGCATTGGATGATTCAGGTATAATAAATTACAATAAGTATTATATATTACAATAAGTTTCGAGAATCGGTGACTTTATATAATATTCGAATCATGTAAAATTGCGTTCAGTATAAAATGGGGTCGTCATACAATGTAATCGAATGATACATGAATAATTTTAAGGTCATATAAATCAAAAACTATCCAGCTACTTGAAATTGAAATTATCAAAATTATATAAGCTGTGAGAATACTATCAGTCATCAGAGATGTAGTCAATGTACTACATATAACAGTACACTAGAGGGCTAACATGGCTACATAACATGGCTCGTGCAGGAGGTCGAGGCGTGGGGCGTGCGGCGCGGCGGCGCGTGGGGCGGGCCGGCGGCGGCGGGCGCCCTGCTGCGCGCCGCGGCCCCGCTGGCGGCCGCCGCGCACGCGCCCCTGCGCGCCGCCGCGCTGTCGCTGCTCGCCAAGCTGCTGCCCGCCGCGCCCGACACGCATCCCGGTAATATGTCCACGACGTAATATTCGATAAGAAACTTGTTTCATTATTCTCATTTACTCTTAAAGAGATCTTATTTTTGCAAGTTTAGTTTATACAAACAAACAATACGTAAAAAAAGACAATTTATAATAAGAATAATTTAATTTAAATTCAAAATGTTCATAATTTTTTTTTGTAGGTTACTTTGGATCTGTTTTATTTATTGAATGCTTGTTTTTTTTACAAACAAACAAAGGTCTTCAAGCTATCCTAGAATGCCTCGACTCGAATCAGCCGGAAATAGCACAATCTGCGCTCGACAAGCTGCCAGAACTGATTGTAGGAATACAAGAACATGCCGCCAGGATCCTAACAAGAGTATTTGACTTAGGGCTCCGGTCCCGCCTCCCCGTTGAACAGTGTATTTCTAAGTGTGTCGCTACTATTAATTTAAATAGAGGTTGCTGATTGTGATTAAATTAATAATTGTAGTGTATAT
The DNA here is from genome assembly GCA_037127375.1 of Dione juno. Classification (NCBI taxonomy): domain Eukaryota; kingdom Metazoa; phylum Arthropoda; class Insecta; order Lepidoptera; family Nymphalidae; genus Dione; species Dione juno. The sequence continues at coordinate 9,730,469 of JAXRJS010000067.1, forward strand.
TTTTTAGTCTATTTCTTTTATTATGTAGGTATTAATAATTAATTTTCCATCTTATGTATTTTGTGAAGAGTTTGAATAAGAACTTGGGCGAGATTCATACCAGAACTTTCGAGTTTAGACTGTTATAACATAGTACTATGTAAAATAATTTGCGAAATAATTTAACTTCGCAAATTATTCACAAAAATGTTTGTGTTTTAATGTAAAAATAAGAAAAATTCTGTTTCATCATTATTGGTTTATAACACAACATATAAATACATGATATATATATTATAATTATATTTTTAATATAAATAATCTCTATACATAATACATTTTGTATTAATATACAAACATTTTGAGTCATGAGACTTAGCAGTGAGAAAGAAAATAATAATTGAAAACGAAAATAAACCCGCACTCCATAAGCTCACTCATACAGAGTCTTAAATTAGTTTAAATGCACTATTTGTGACATTATCTGCTTTATCACCAATCATTGTTTCCAAGGTCTGTGAATAGCTTATCTTTAATCCTTGGCTTCGGATCCTCAGTTATCTTAGTATCCACAGCACCTACTTGTCCCAAGATAAACTCAAGCTCTGGAAATAAATTATAATAAAAATTTTAATTTCGTAAACTGTGCTAATAAAGGATCAATTTACTAAATGGTGACCATATTTTTGTCTTTTGTAGTATATTAAGTGCAACATATTATGTATGATGTCCCAGAGGGTCTCTAGGGCAAGATATTACTTTAGGGTTTATATAGATGTGACAAGAGTTTAGGCGCAGTGCCTTTGCCTGCAGTAGCTACCCTGCAAGCTCAATTGTAAACAATTGACCACTATGGTACTATTTATTAAATATTTAGTTTAACTTGTGCCTGTTTTTGCGATTAATGTGATGTGATTTACTATTTTAATATTAGAATTCAATAAAATATGCTACAGACTACTTAAAGAGTTGATTGTATCTTACCATCACATGTAAGGGCAGTGCCCCGTAACTCATGTGGACCCACAAATTGCTTTTTCATATCTCCCTCAAAATACACAAATACACTTGGTAAATTTCTTTCAGGGAAATTTGGTATGCAAGTTTGGGCAATAGCTTTTAAGAACTTTGTGTAGGGAAACTTTGATGCTAACTGACGTAGGTGTTGATTAATTAGAGCACATTGCTGGATGCTGAAATAATAATAATAATAATTAATTGTTTATAAGTTAAATACTTTAGACTCATTCACTCAGAATGCCTAGGATACACACCCCTGTTTATACAAATGAATGACCACCCAAATGTCTTGACCAGCTTTGTTAACTTCCTGTACATAATCCTGACCTGAGACTTCTCTTACATCTCCAAATCTTGGCTTTTCAGAGAGTTTTTTTAATTCGGCTATTCTCTTTCTTCTATATTCTTCCAGAACAGCCTCGTCTTCTGAATCTTCTAACTCATCCAGACCATCCAAGTCTAATTCTGATAACTTTTGGTCCTCTAAAAATATAAGTACGTGTTAGAAAAATAACGGGTCATATGATAATGAAAGAAAAATGCAACAGATGTTCATAACCAAACTTTTCCGTACTTTCGGCTTGCTTTTGTTGTATGGTTTGTTCAATCATACTGACAATTTCTTCTTCTGATACTTCTTTTTCTTTGGGGGGTAGAATCCCCTTCGACCGCAACACATCATTCCATTCAGTATCCTCATTGGGATTCTTGAACATAAATTATTAAATTCAATGACAATATTAGCCAATGTATGTGTGCCGTTTATTGATATCCTATGAATGTTTTAAATAAAATTAAATACCTGCATGATTATTTATTTTATTTTTCGATTTTAATAAGTTTTAGTTAATTATTTTTAAGTTCTTCAAAATTAATATATTTCGGTCGAAATTTGACACCTTACTCCATTTCCGAAATCGGGAAATGATTCATGAAACAGATTAAAATATTTTTCTGATACTGTTCTAACTGTCAAGTTTATTATATAAAGTATAAAATCATTAAAAACAACCAAAAGCATCGTTGTTTAAATCATGAAGCTGTTTTCAATATATAAAATAAGATTTATCCAAAAACAAAAACGTATTTTGACAAAATTTCAGCAAGTTTGACAGTGACACGTTTTTATACGTTATGTTGTCATCTTGAGTCGTGTTGGAAAAATTGCATGTCGCTATGTTCAGTCAAGTCAGATCTCGAAATAAATAAATTGGTCATGGCTGATATCGAGGAACATAAACATCGGGAAACTAATTTCCATGAGGGAGAAGGTAATAATTGTTAAAATATTATTGTTAAGATTTTGTGCGTTGTTAGTGCGTGGCGCGAACGACGGTTGCGTCGCTCGTCAGTTACCCTCGTGTAACTTGTGACATTGAAAATGGGTTCTTTTTATAATTGCTGCCTGGATTTATGGTGCTGGCCCTCGAAGAACAGAGTGTGCTAACCGCCTCACGCTTTAAGTGATATATTGGTGGCAAAGCAGTGAAAATGACGGGGGGATCGGACAGGACTCTTGTCTCAGGTAACTTTGTTTTTGTTCTAATATCAGCAATGTGTATGAAAAAAAATCAGTTACATTTTTACCGCGCATAATATAAAAAGTCCAATATATTCAAAATATATCTTTCTACATCACTCCAGTCCCACAACTTAACCTTGTTTTGTTAAACATTTGATATTTATATTTCCTTTATTCATCACGTTAAAGTTAATATTGTTTTTACGAGAACAAAGTCATTGTTATTATTAACTCATTAAAAAAATCTTACTGCGTATACTATGTCGTAATTATTTAAATATTGAATTGACGTAATAAAATCATTATTTTAATAACAACAACTACTTTTACCAATTATAATGAATTTCATTGGATTTCATCATGAATACTTTTTCAAAAAGCTATAATATTTACATTATCTTATATCATTATAAGGACTTATATCATCTTATATCATTATAGGGACTTACATTATCTTATATCATTATAAGGACTGGTACTCATGTTGTACATGAGAAACTACACCAGCAAATTTAAAATTATAGTTTTAAGATAATATTAAATTAAATGTTATTATATATAATATTTACTGTACATTAAAGTATTCTAGAATAAATAAATAAATAATCAGGATTAAAGATATACAAAAAATTGCTTGGCAAAAATAAGCCTAGAATAATTAACCCTTAAATGGATAATGTTGTTTTTAAACAACATACTAAACATCACAGATAAAATTGACCTTCTATTAATGTTTTGTTATTTCTGAAACTAGTTCTTATTTCAAAAAAAGTATAGTAAATTCATGTCTAGATTTTTTTACTCATTTTTCCTAGACAGTAATACACGTCTTTTACACAAATATAATTTTTTTAAACGTGAAAAAAAATCATCCATTTAAGGGTTAAGACTAATGATTTCCACTATATTATTACATTTGTTTAAGCTGTATTAACAGAAAACATACATTATATCTTTATAGTTGTCATAAAGTAATAAAAAGCTTATTTTATTTCTTACATAAAATGGAAAGAATTTTTTGTAATTGTATAAACCATTTATGTAATACCTTCCATTATCTAATACAAAGAATATGGAAGTAAAGATACTTCAATGATAAAATATTGTAAAAAAAAAAATTCTCTTCAAAACATGATTTATCTTGATAAATTATTAATCAGTTATTTTATTAAACTATTATTATAGCCCAACAAGGTAAGGGTAGAGGCACTAATATTTAGTTTTATTTAAATATATTAAAATTGATATATAGCATATATTTTTGACAAAGCACCTTCATTGAAATCGGCTTTTTCAAATATTTTACTGTAATCCATTGCCAAGTGTTGTCTTATGGTCCATTGATGACAAAGTGAAGACTTGTTATTGAATTATTGTCACAATTTGTGGATGAAAACTCAAATTTAAATTATTTAAAGTCAAATTTAATATAGCACAAGTAATAAAATATGTGTTCTTCTAAATAATTTAAACTTTACATATACTAGTCGTCAGAACTTATAATAGTCCATTGAGCAATAAGGCATATCAAATTAATAAATACATGCATATGTTGTATATGTATAATATATAATTATACATTGTATAATATAATACATATATTTTTTTTAATAATAAAGCAGAGAAGTGATTGTTATTGTGATTTATCAATTATTGTGGTGTTTATTTGTTTAAAATAATTTTATTATACCTATTTAATGCTTCTGAGCTGTAAATTGCAACATTGTCTAAATCAAATAATTCAAATTCAAAATCAAATAATTATATATATATATATATATATATATATATATATATATATATATATATATATATATATATATATATATATATATATATATATATATATATATATATATATATATATATATATATATATATATATATATATATATATATATATATATATATATATATATATATATATATATATATATATATATATATATATATATATATATATATATATATATATATATATATATATATATATATATATATATATATATATATATATATATATATATATATATATATATATATATATATATATATATATATATATATATATATATATATATATATATATATATATATATATATATATATATATATATATATATATATATATATATATATATATATATATAAATAAATAGGTTATAAGCATACAACAAATTAATTGCAATATATTGTGCTTCAATCATCAAATATGCCTTCGCTGTTAAGTTAGCATAATTCACGAACATTACACTCGTTCCTATTCAATGACCTCAAAGCCCAGTTTGATATTTAAAACGAACCAGGTGTCGTGTCGCGTTATCACATTCAATATTGTTTTATATGTTTGTATTGCCATGTACTTGTATTATTGGATTATACACGTATGCTGGCTGAACTAATTTAATTGAAGAAAAATATTGTTATAAAACTACTATGTGAAGTTTATTCAGATAGAGTAAGATTGTAAGGTAAATTAATTTACAGAAACATTCGAGAGCTTTATGAAAACGAACCAAGTTCTAAATATTATGTTAAGAATGTAAAGAATGAAGTGTCTTATCTATGGATTCCACATAATGGAGATAAGAAATGTTAAAAATCCTCTTAACATACGATATCATAAGACAGTCTCCTGTTTAAGTTTTAAATGTATAGATAAAATAAAAGGGTTATTAATTAAGGGTAATTAAGGGTAAAACTGCAATTTTACACGGATGATTTACATATTGATATAGGACGGCGCGGTACGGACGTTAATTTTTTTAGTTCAGTAAATATAATTTCGTTATCTCCTTTCCAATTTTCCAGTGTGATAAGTATCTTATTAGTGTTCCGATACAGCTAGCTTATAGCTATTCCAGATTCATTAAGATAGCTCAAACCGCATGTGTTTGAGCTATCTATGTGTTTGAAATCAACTAATATTTATTTTTCTCTTCAAAATAACTTCCACGCAGCAGAGATAATGTGTTAAAACACTCTATTCTCCGCTGTTCGTTAAAATTAGTAATACTGCATATTGAGTGGTGGAGCTGAACCCGCTTTCTCCGACAAGAGCAAAGAAATTTTATATAATGTATTCCCCCGAATGGGGATCGAACCCGCAAATATCATGTACACGGTCAGACGATGACTTTCAAAAAAGTCATGGAAATTATAATTGTATATGCCAACACTTATTATGACTGTAACGCGGCTACGACTTTGATCAACTTATAGGTCAAAAGGCTATTGAACAAGGAATGTACAGTGTTCATAGACAAGTCATTCTTGCCCTTTTGTACTGACAAAATTTAAGTGACATTAACATCTTGCAACAGACAGTAGCACTAGAGTAAGATTTACTATGTATTATATAATATATATATATTTATATATATATATATATATATATATATATATATATATATATATATATATATATATATATATATATATATATATATATATACATTTACATATATACACACATATATTATAAGATAAGCAGATATATGTTTTATCTTTTTCTCATCATAGCAATCAAAATCAATTAAAAAACGTAACTAATCTCATACAATTTATACTTGAACATATTTTGAAGCTAATCTGTAATATTATTATTTTTGTTTTTGTATTGATTATAATCGTGTGGAAATAGTAAGCTTGTAAACATGCTGGGTTGTATTTTTGTAGCTATTTTTAGATTTTTCTGAATATTTGACACGCATCAAATAACTATAAAATTGTAGCCGTCCGACTATCTACCGTTATACCTACGAACCTGTTAGACGAATACCTCGAATTCGGGTGAAAACTTCTTCCACACTTGACACGAAGCTGTATTTAACTTGCCTACTCTGCTCTATGCGGGATATAGCGTAAAACTGAAAAAAAATCCAATAAACTAAAATCCAAAAACTATATAATTCAAGCTAAACGTAGATAATAAATGGCGAACATGCGGAAAATATTTATCATATGTTTTTATTGTTATGATTACTGATTATAAGGAGCGATACAATTTTTTATTGTCTTTATCTTATCTACATATACATATATACCCTTAGGTAGCCAATAACGGTGCCCATATCACTGAGTTCTTTGTGATTTCGAATAATGCACACAATTAAGTGAAGTTTGTCGCCATCGTGGCGCAGTGGCGCAGTGTGTGCTTGTAACCTCAATGGTCGTGGATTCGATCCTGACTCCGAGTCAAAACTTTTTGGCGTTGAGTTCCGCATATCATGTATCGAATTCTTTTGAAAGCGGAGTTCTCTCTACCCCAGTTATAAGATGGATAAAACGTGGTACTTAAAAAAATTAAGAGAATAAGTACTTTTACTACATTCTATTGATGTACGTATAATGCACATTCTCTTGCATTTATATAACTTATATTAAAACATGTTTATAATAGAAACGTATTCGTAACATTAATGCTTTTACACATTACGATTATTTTTTTTTATAACGTTTTAGTGCTATCACATTCTTATATAAATGCCAATGGTCGCTAGATTATCTGTACAGATTAACTGATTTTTTATTTTTATTTTCATCGATTCCCACATCGAGTAAAATGACCAAAGAGTGTGGAGTTATTGATATTATTATACTTTTTTTAAGTATATTTTTTTCGTTATATTCAGACATGTTACTCATAGTGACGTTTATTATTAGTTATTTTCATTAATTTGCCTGTTTTGTATTACATTTTTATTTTTAGGACCAACGATGTGTTATTTAGTCTGTTCCACCCCACTAAATCTGAATCTGAAGTTATCTTGTAAACGTTAACGCGGCCATGAGTTGGATTTAAATCTACAACAATAGTGCTCATACAAACAAGTTCCAAGTGCGTTACGAGGACGTCATTCTCATTTTTCATAAGCATTACATAAATGTTATACATAAGGTCAATATCACAAATTCTCCGTAACCGTATAAAATATTAATTTAGAATATATTTAATAGAAAAAGTTAATGTAGTGTGTAGGTGTGAATAAAGATACGAAGAAATGCTAGGTTGGCTAGAAAACCGGTAACGCCTGTTTCTCATCGGTCAGATGTCCGCAACGCGACGCGACGTACGTGTAATATTGATGACGGCGAAGGTTTTATCCTAGCAATGCAAAAGATTTTGTAAAACCTGGCCTTGTTGCAGGTGAATGATCTAAGAAACTTAATGCTTACTTTAAATAATTTTATATTGGATGGTAAAAAGATATTTGGGAAATAAGTTAATAAAATGTTTTCAAATTCATATTTCTATAGGGATCCTAGTGTTAAGACACTGCGTTTCCCCATTTTCGGGCAAATTGTGAGACACTGCGTGTTGAGTGACGGAGCTCAACGCTGTGCCTTATCTTGTTACCAGAACGAGGAAATAAAGTCATTTATTCTCCCCTCATGTGAATCGAACTCACAACCATTGCGTTAATAATCAGACGCTGTGCGGCTGCGCCACGACGGCCTCTTGGCTCCTCTATTTATTTTTATTGAAATTATATGAAAAAATATTTTTATGTAAATTCGTGATTTTTTATAATTGATGAATATTGATTCTTTGTTGTCCATGTCACCTAAGAACGATTACATACACGACAATAGTAAATTTTCATAGTGGGAATGTATCATCACCATCGCATCAGCCGGGGGACGTCCACTGCTGGACAAAGGCCTGTCCCATCCATCGGATTCCGGCGACCTTCACCAGGTCGTCGGAATGTATGCCATCTAATAATATCATTCGGGCACTTCTTTAATTAGTCCATACAATCCAGTTAATGAGCTTGTCCGTGATTAGCTCATTGTAAACGAATAAATACATATGTTCTTTGTTCGTGTACAAGTACGAGTGTGATAGTGTCAGTGTCGGGAGGATGCTTAACAGCCTTCTCTAGTTGCTGGTGCACTCAGTCCTACTTCACGTACTTTAAGCACTTTGAAGACGCGTCCCTACTGTCTGCGTGTCTGTACAAATTTGTAAACATAGACAAACATATACTAGAGTAGTATAATAATACCTATAGAGATGGATGGATGTATTTTTTTAAAAATACAGAAAACGTCTCCCACTGCGTTTTTTTATGCCGATTCTTCTCTAGTCTAAGGCATTCCATTTAATGAACTGATATTTAATTGTTTTACGTTAAAAAAATTAAGCATGTATGTCTTTATTTTGGATAACATCATTTGAATTTCTACTTTATTTCACGCGTTTTCCGCATGTGCATTAAATATTGCGAATGTACAATATTATATACCTATGATAGCGTTTATATAACCAGATACTGAAAATACATGTTTTAAGTATTTACACTCATTGTTCTACTGCAAATTGAATTCTTAACTATCAGTGATATTACATGTACACTAGATAGACACTGATAGATAGATAGTAGAGACATTCCATCTTCATCATAGTGAGGTCAAGTGCAAGTGCAGTTTTTAATATATAAAAAATATTCCATCCAAATGATAATTGTGTAGAGAGTGAGTGCTGGCTGTAGACCCAATCTTTATTTACTAAGCACAAACTAACGTGTTGCTAGATAAAAACAAATCTTTATACAATACAACAGGTAAATACAGTACAGTACAATACAGTACAATACAGTAGGTAAATAGAAAACTTAGGGCCAGTTCCACCGGTTACGGATAAAGTTGCAGATAGTGAACTGGTAATTAATGCTGTCTACCAGATAAGGTTTATTACTTTAAACAGGTTATCTGATAGATATTTCTATCTGAGATCTGTGAAAACAAAATTTGCTGTTGTATCTGCCAGACAAGAAACGTATCCCCTATCTGTGAGTTTATTAGCAAAAAGAAAGTCGGTAGTTATATAACATTTCTTTGTTAATACTTATTGAATGTAGATAAAATTTGCGTAATCATGTATGCTTTGACTGTTATACAACACATTGAAGTATCGAAAGTTTTTTTTTTATTGTAGACCTTCAATTACAGGTTTTGGTGGTATAAAAACAAGAGCTGCGCGATTTGTCTGAAGCAATTAGTGTTATTTAAGCTTTATTACGTGTTCTATATTACTATGGTATATTCCTTCCCCATTATTTTTATAAGAATGAGTTTGTCAATTAGTCGTTGTTAGAATTGCATCGTATTTGCCGATACCGTTTGCCGTTTTTAAATGAAACGTATATTGGTATTATTAAATCGTTAGTTAAATCTTATATACATTATTAGTTGGTCATAAGTTCAGTTATGTTGAGGCAATTCGGGTCACCTACGAGCGTCTCACTGTAAACACGATGATTATAGGTTTGGTCCCCTCTAGGAAATGGATTATATTAATTTCTCTCGCTCTGGAAATACACGCAATGTCTCATGGAGTGTCTTGACACTCAGTACTTGACTTTAAGCGGGCGGAGAGTTACATAACTCGATTAACCAACACAGATGTGCCGGATATCAGTAATAGTAGAAATAAATAGGTACAATAAACAATCGTAAAAGTCGATTGAATATGGAATCAGGTTAAATTGAACGTGAATATTGATAAAAACTCCTTGGCTGCCGTCCAGCCACGTACTGAACATATTTTATAAATGTATTTATATGTAGATACCTACTTGTAACAATTTTATTTTAGAATTATTATATATAATAATACCATATTTTCTCAGTATGATTTAGCACGGTGTAGGATTCTGTCATCTGGCACTTACGTGACTTCATAGGTAACCTATACCATTGATACAACCGGACACAAGTACCTTCCAAGATGGTCTAGCTTTGTTTATTCGACGATTCAAAAGTACTAACTAAAGTCTATATGAATAAAGAATATTCTATATTGAATCTTTCTGGATACAAAGTTAGATAAGTAAATCTTGAAGGAAACAAGTATGTAAGTATCAAAGCTAACAACTTGCTCTAATAAATCGATCCCGTTAACTGATCTCAATATTGTGATAACATATCCACTTTGCATGCTATCGAGAAACTTGTACGTATTAAAATTGATTTATAAACATTGATTATACTTATAAGTTTTTAATTATAATAACCTAACAAAACCTAATTATGTTTATAACATTTTCCTAGATACCGTCATAGAGCTATTGGAATCTGAGCTCGGGCAGATATTGGCTGTGGTTCCAATTATTTTAAAAAGTTTCTATTACAATAACAATATAGTATCTGGTCCTTTTTCCATATTGCATATTGCTATTTGCTACTGCTTACAGATATATGGGAAAGAAATATCACAATTTGATAGTAGACAAGTACTCCCAAGTTATCAACGTACTGACCATGAATAGGTTTGGTGGAACGTGTACTTGACACGTTGGAAGTAAGAGCGAGAGGTGCTAGCGAAATTACTCTATAATCTATAAAAAGATCTAGGCGTGTCTAGAATTATCATCAGTTTATTTCTAGAATGTATTTCAAATGCGACATTAGTAAGATCTTTTTTATATTTAATTAGGTAGAGACTTAAAGGAGTTCTTACTTCCCAACACTAAGAAATAGAAATTTTGTGTTTTCTCCTAAAAAAAAAGTCAAAGCTGTCAGTCATATTTTTATTATATTATTAGCATAATATTCTGTTTATGTCAATATGAAATGTTTTTTTTATATTTATAAAGAAAAAAAAGATATATATATATATATATATATCACGAAACGGATATCGATATAAATAAATGCGGTGTTATTAACTTATGACGTCATTTGCTTAACATTGTTGTTTGTAAAGTATTTAACGACTTTTTTATATTTATCGGCAATTTATTAAACTTGTGTCACCATTGGCGCAGTCGCAAAGATTATTTGTAAGTACAATTGTTGTAGATTCGATCACCATTAGAAGGAAATATTAAATAATGTAAAACTTTCACGATTTTTTTGTACATGTTCTGTAATATGGTCTGTGTTCACAGTTCTATCTATGACCACAATAGACAATAATACTAGATTAATCCGCTTTAAAGCAACTCACTTAAATATATACAATATTCTTTATTGTACTAAAAAAACATATGGGTAACAACACTAAAAAAAAGTAGTACACAAAGGTGGACTTATCCCAACAAGAGATCTCTTCAAGCCAACCTATGGCAGTGGATAAGTTTTTAAGCAAATATTGTTTTTATTGTATTTATATAATATCATCCGTAAGTCGTATTTAAATTATTTAATATTCTTGCATCCATTCACCCTCGTCATTCGATGTGGCTCAAAACTATTCATAGACAATCCAAAATACGATTGCAATGTCGGGATAATACTTACATTACGTTCATACGTAACTGGCGTTTACCCAAATATTAGGTGTGCATGTCAATAACCTGACTATGAATAGTGCCAGAGGGACAAGTAGAGGTATGCGTTTTGTGATAAGTACCAACAGATGGCGCAGCAAAAGTACTTTAGTAGAGTGTAAGACTACGCTCAGACGCGTCTGTTAGATATTAATTGACATTAAATATACAGTATGTACAATTTAATAACGCCTTTGCGTGTAAGCGTACAAGTAATGTGTGTAAGTCAAAGTAAATAAAGAACAATACTTACTTACTACTAGTTTTAGTATAACTTTGGAATTTTTTTATTTTTTTTAAATAATTTTATCTTAAGAAATTGATATGTGTGTGGCAATGACGTCTCTTGTTAAATAAAAGTCATGTGACCTCACAGCCAAGGTTAATGTTATCAGTTCGAACTTTTATTAAGCAGAATTAAAAATTAAGAATACTTTCATCATTAAAGATTTAGATGTTGTGGCGTCTGTGTTGGGGTAGAGTCTCATTGTAAGCGCTATAGCGTGTTTGGTGCGTGTTAGGTAGATAAACCGCGTTATCTAGTTTCCCAATATCTTCTAGTGTCTTAACTCTTGTTTCTCTCTATCTGCTTTGCTATGCTAAAAATAGCCTTTTATCTCCCTCATTCAGTAGAGTGAGCGAGAAGGCAGAGAGAGTCACTTAGTGTTGAAACACTTATTCACTTACTTTTCTCTCCCTTTACCATACTGAGTAAGTGGAAATAATTATTTCCTTGTGCGTGATTCGAACCGATAACCAACTCGCCCAAGACGGACACCGTCTATCGTTAAAATATAAGTTGTTTATCAAGACTGCAATATTCCACAGCCACAGGTGACCTGTTGCACGTTCACTCACATGCATATGATCTGTAAGGTCACAGAAATCTGTTGATAGTATGATATTTGCGTTACATGCGATATATCAAATAATATATTATTAAAAATATTATTTTTTTTTTTTGTTTAATGTTTATCCCTGAATGATATTTTTCTTCATATAAATATACATAAATGATTGTTATATGTATAGGTAGCTACACAATTTTGTAATGCCAATAGAATTTAAGAAACGAGAAGCGCTAAGTTTTAAAGGAAAAAAAAATGTATTCCGTAGACTTTGACCTTCATTTTTTTTTGGTTTTCCTTCAACAATAAGTAGTTAAAAAATTGTTTAATTTAAAAATAAACGCTGTTAATTAGAAATAAGAATTTTATGTATGTATCAATATAAAGGTGAGAGTTTTTTTTTTAAATATTGAGTATTTCAATATTAATATATTCAATTGGTACAAATGAACACATTTGAGAGAGAGTGCAAATTTATGTCAGATCTTAAAAAAATTTACAAAAGCTGGTCACTTAGGTACCACGACGGTTTGGCCGCGTCATTTCCTCATATAAAACGACATGTACGTATACGTTAGCTAATACATTTCCATGATTGCTGTTTCCGGAATATAACCCAATTACCGCCAATTTGACTAATGCATGCCCGTACAAATCCTTTGCGATCGTTTCGACCTTGCCATATGACTTTTGAAAAACTTATATTGTTTTTTTTTTTATTCGAGGGCATAAAGTGTTAATATTTTTATTCACATGTATACGCTAATGTGAATTTTATTTATAAATAGATTGGCATCAAAATGCCTTGCAGAACGGCGATAGTCTCTAACCGACAATGATTAATTTACAATAGCTACCAATTTCGTATAATTCGTGACTGATTTATGCAAATACTACCCGTATTTGTTAGGCAATAGATATCAGAATGTCTTATCTCGGTATAGTATTAATTTTTGTATCGTAAATAGTTCCCAATGAGTACTGGCAACAACCGATTCGCCTTCAGCCAAAGTTCAAAACAAACAGCGTGGATAGATAGCTTTTTAAAATAAAGCTTTTTGTTATGAATTCATTGAACTACCATCATGTTTAAAGCTTCTGACTCTAAATGTGGAGATGTGAAGATACGGCGTTGAGTTCCGCTATTCAACACGCTAAATCTCGAATTCGGACGACAGGAGATCGGAGTGTTTTGTGACCCTATCTCTCCGTTTAGCCTCTTACTTACGGAATACATAGTGAAGCTGAAAAAATAATAATTTTAATATTTCTATTCATGGTAATGTATTTTATGATCAGTTTTTTATACGTATGTATGTATATGTATGTATATATATATATATATATATATATATATATATATATATATATATATATATATATATATATATATATATATATATATATATATATATATATATACGTATGTATGTATATGTATGTCTTATACATAGAAAATGTTTTATGTACATATTTTGAGCACAATTTTTTTTCTGTAATTATATAGTGTTTATATACCATTATTATTTCAGGAAATGAGGTGGTCGGGAAACTTTGTTTGCAAGTTTCAGGCAAAAGTAAATATTGTAAGTGTTAGATTTTGTGTGTCGCTTCGTGTCGCTTTTATCTGTCTATGTTTTGTGTGTATATATATATATATATATATATATATATATATATATATATATATATATATATATATATATATATACATATATATATACATATACATATACATATACATATACATATACATATACATATACATATACATATACATATACATATACATATACATATACATATACATATACATATACATATACATATACATATACATATACATATACATATACATATACATATACATATACATATATATATATATATATATATATATATATATATATATATATATATATATATATATAATTTCTTGATTAAATTATTTTTTTGAATTTAATGTCATTTTTACTCTTGCAAAATATTCTTAATTTTACATTTGAAACTATTAATAGGTTGTAATATAAGGTAATTGCAATTTAATATCAATCGCCTTGCAGTCACCGCGGCCTTTATAAGATACTAGTGAGATGTAACCTCGAGATTAATTTGTAGCAATGCCAGAACAAGCTTTTGCTTACGTCATACACGTATAAAGCGTTATTTCACATTTTCTCATCTAACAGCTCCACAGCTGCACTCACAGATAAATAAATAAATGTTTAAAAGGCTATTATGGTATAACTTAGGACGAATGGACGTATATATTCACTGAATACCGAGTTATGTTATTGTTTTTGCGTGTAGTAATTTATTATAATAATATTAATAATATAAAAAAAACCAGATTATTTAGATACAGCAAGAGCACTTTCAGACACTCCGATCTCAAGCTTCCATTCGAGAGACATTTTCTGTTGGGGTTGCGGTTGGCGTTGTAGGAAGCTAGCTTACAAGTTGTGCGTCACGATTAACCTATGTAAATTTTTGTCCATTAGACGGTAGTGTTAAACGCCGCACTTTGTCGCTCATAGCCGAATATTTCAATCTAGTATATAATATGTCTCTACTATGTCACTATAACTATTTTACCAATGTTTATTTATATGTAATGAAATAAGCGAGACTTTTGTATGTCTGTCTGATCTTTGGATAAATATAAATGGTTTGTTTAGAAATTTCAAGCGAACTACTATCAAGTTGTTTGTAACACGTTGTAACACATCACACGATGTAGTTATAATAACCTATCGATGTATTTTTTTATAGTTACGTATTTTGTAGCAACAACTGCCTTTTTAAAAGTAAACAAGAATACAAATGTCAGACACGCGGTGTACTTAATAACATATTAATAAATAATATTACGTAATGGACAAATCTGGGTGTACGTCACGGTGGAGAGTCTCTTGTAGTGAAAGGCTATATATAGATTTTAAACACAAAGTAGCTAAAAACAAAAAAGATCGCCAGACCGTTTTAAATGACTATAATAATCCCCTGCTTCCAGTTGTTTTCGAAAAAATAACCATCTGTTCGAATTACTACAAAAGCTATATACAAAACGCTATATAAAAGCTATATAAAAACAAACTTTTTGAATAACTTGTTTCTTTTCAATATAAATTTAAAATTAAAAAAAAATCTGGCCGTATCAAAATAAATGTAATAATTCAATACCTGTTCTATATGTTTATTTATTGTAGACTTGTATCGTGTTTAGATTATGCATAAGCTAAATACCTAATGTACATACAAATGTCCAATGTTTATGCAAGTCAGTCAGATTAGTGCGATGTAAGCGTTTTGAGGCTTGGCCTACGTATCTCTATTATATAGCCACAATGCTATGAGAATACGTAACAAAACTTTATGGGCTTTTTACTTAAAAGGTAAAACAGTTGGAGGAGAAGGAACTAAATTCGGTATAAATTACGACCGTTTTCAAAGAAAGTAAACTTTTTTGTAAAGCTTTTGTAAACTACATTGTTTTAAACTTCTCTACGTACTCGTATATATTTTCATCTAAAGCAGGATTGTAATAATTAATCAGCATGCATATTTATAGCTGTAGACCTAACCTACATACACCTAACCTAACCTAATCTACATTGAACCTACATTGAACGAAATATATGTACTGGCTGGCTATTTGTTTACGACGCCATCAGCTTATCTGGTTAATGTTTGTTTAAACTTTAAATCAACATTAAGCCTTAATCGAACAATACTTACATGTGTTTTGTACGTACTTAGCCCGTACAAACACGTACACATGCATTATAATGCGAATTGTTTAATATGAAACCTGTCTAACCAGACCTGTCTGTTAAAATTAACTATATATACGCTTTCTGAGTTAATTATTGAGATCATCAATCTGATTAAAATAGAATAGGTCAAAGTTGTCAATAACATATCTGTCCTATGGTAAAATCAAATATATTTAATTAAAAGTTATAATCCTCTACTATAAAACATATATAACAAACATACAGTATATGAATTAAGTTTAATTCAGCGTTATTTTAACTTTTACTTCGAAAACAAATAGTTTTTTTTAAAGGAAATTGTGTCAAATATCTTGCTAGGATATTTAGTTACCTATAGCTGTAGGTTGTAACTAAGCAGGTTTTGCTATTAGAATATATTGTACAGTTAAATACAGAATGTGTCAAGTCCTAGTCCGGCTCAGGCATGGTTTTGTATGCCAACAACATGCTTATTGTTGTGTAAACAAATGATAGAAATGATCGTGAGCGATAGTCATGTCTATACTAGATATGTTGATAGAGATCAAATTAAAATCTTTTGACATATAGAAAATTGTGTAGTTCTTGTGTTTTTAACATATATTATATATGTATATTTGGCGGAATATTTATGTGCATATATCATATATATGTTTTCGCGCCCCCAGTCTGATTGTACATATCATATATTGTGATTCCCTCACTCAGATAGAGCTACCTACACGTGTAGCGGTATTTTGTTTATACACTCACATTCTACTACTGTACAAATAAAAAAATCAGTTCTAACCAAGCTGGTGAAATGTTCTGTTCTGTTATTAGTAATGGAATTTCGAGAGTACCGATGGGTAGGCACAGAATATTGGACATTAAAGAGATTCTTCCCATTCCGCCTACGACTGGTGCACTGGATGCACTTAGTCTACCAGAGAGAGAATATGAAAATATTTCATTCCACTGAATGGGAATCGAACCTGCAACCAACGCGTTTGCAGTCACTGCACCGCAACGGCTTCAACTAATATATAAGTAATGTTAATAAATGAGCGCCTCGCCAGTGCCGAGTCATTATTGTGTAAACCTTGCATAAAAATAATAAAACTACGCGTTATATTTATATTATCATTTTAACTGCTTATTAACATTTATAGAAACAAAAACAATTTAATCAGAACAGACAAAAACTACCTTTATAAGTAATTGTTGACTCATAAGAGGCTATGTGAGAAAGATATACGAGATGCTCTATAAGGCATTGACCACATTCATACTGCGTACTAAATCTAAGCTCTATTATTCTATATTATAAGTCTCAATTTTGATTAGTTAATCAGTCATAAGGTTTCGATTTCACAGAAGATCATGCGAGAACACCACCGTGTTACGTTACGTGATCGGTTACAATACTTTTTTTCTTTTTGAGGTTTTTGATTTTATTACAGTATAAAGTTAGTTATTTCAATAATATTTAAATTGATTTATATTAATCTGTTAGTTTTTTACTTTAAATTATTAGTATATATTTAATAATATACTATTCCTCTGTTCTCTCAGTTCCTCTGTTTCTTAGAAAAAGAACGACAAATTGTTAATATTACAATTGCGTGTCAGTTTGTATGTAATTATTATGGGTTCAAGGAAGTCACTATACACGCTATGTCTAGGGACATTGTCGATGTTAAGGAACTGAGTTCATGTTCTATGGAATTAATAGAAGTGTTAACGTAAAACGACATTTCTATGCTGATTTGCAATTGCTATTTAATTGTATATTTATATTTTAATGTATCTGCCATACTAGTTTATGTTGATATTCTTTCACTGAGAAATAAGTATAAGCGTATTTAAATTTTTGCTTTGTTCTCAACTGCCATTGCTGGATGTCGTTTAGTGTTTGTATTCATTTGCATTGTATATTTAACATGGAGCTTTATTATTCTACTTGTAAATCTTGAATACTCTCTCTCTCTCTCTCTATCCCTCTTGTTCCAGGTATTTTATTTCTTTAAGATATGTGTCTGTCTCGCCAGATGATTATATGTTATTATTTGCTACCATTCCAGTAACAGAAAAACCAGCTCCAGCAAAAACCGGTCCTCATGGAGTCCAAGTGGTGAACACAGGGCCAGACCACTCCTTCGTACTGGACGAAGAATCCCTTGAGGAGTTGCTGCTTCAAGATGACATCAAGGACAGATCAGCCGTCGTCATATCAGTCGCGGGGGCGTTTAGGAAAGGAAAATCCTTCCTTTTGGACTTCTTCCTTCGGTATATGCATCACAAGGTTAGTATGTGGCTAGAAATTTAGTTCTGTAAATGTCTATTTCTTTTTTTAATATACAGCAAGCGTTTAGCTTTTGATGACTAAAACAGGTTTCCACCACTAAAAGCACCTTAATTCTTTTTTAAAAGCAATTTTGGCGATCACCAGAATCGACCGTTTAAACTATATACCTACATGTAATTTAACTGTGAAAATACTGTTATTAATTTATTTTTTTTCATAAGCCGTCTTGTATAGCGTATTGTACGTTAGAGATATATTCCTGATTAATTTGGGTGAAATATTTAGTATGCATAATAAATGTATAATCGAATTTTAAAAGATTTTAGCATATTTGACCTAACTTTGCCATACAACGTTGCTGTGGATTTGTAATATATACCTGCTAATATTATTAGAAGTGTAGGCGACGCTCGATTGATTTCTTTCACATGGTTATGCTTATCTTCTTTATCTGACGTATAAACTTAAAAAGAAATAAAGGTTTAGACGGAGTTTTACATTAAATAAAAATAAAATATTTTTGTTGGACTAACATGATTGTCACTGGCATTGTAGCATAACGAGTAAGTTCTTCCTCATTAAGTAAAAGTATTAGAATTTTTACAATCAGTGGCGCTTAACTATTGGTTAATAATGTAATTACGATATTAATATTATTATTAATTAATTTACGATTTGGTCAAATAGAAGAGAAAAATTTAGAGGATAATTTCACGATGTCATGAAATTTTATTTTCTTTTAATGTTATATTGTTCAATTTGGCATCAAAATAGCGCCAGTTTTAGATTTTCATCTGTAGCATCATAACAAGAGTGCAACTTCAGTTTTAATCTCATTTAGAATTACTAATACTTGAAAATATATCTTGGTATATGTTAATAATGCCGTACATACATTAAATGAACATCTCTGAGTGCTATAGTGAACTATATATTCTTCTCTTGAGGAGTTGCAATTAAAAATAGTATATCCTTCTGAATACGGGATAAACCGTGATAGTAAAGACATTCACGGCTTATCCCGTATGCAGAAGGGTTCCGTGGCGCAGTACACATATCTGATAGTTACGGAACCTAGTCCGGCAAGACAAAGCGCAGAGTTGACTTCCACCACTCAATACACAAAATCTCGAATGCAGACAGGCAACGGAGGATGAAGTGCGTTGATACTAGGCTCTCTGAACCTCGTAGGATATATACGTGAGGCTGATTTTTTTTAAAAATAATACATTAGAGCTAATGACAAATATTCAAGGCGACTTTGTTAACCTTATAACGCACTGTACCGACTGCTGAGAATGTCAGAGGAAGTCTATACAATGTTTGAAATATTTGCACTACGACTGTTAACATTGAAAAGCTTTTATTATTTTAAGCATGTTTGGTTAATTATAACTATTGTATAAGATTTCGAAGGAGCCTGATCTGAAAATACTATTATAAGAAATTTAATTGGTTATTTAGATGCGATAATTATGTTATATAGATAGTTTTTTTCTTTCATGTTTCAAAGACAATGTACGGTTGATTTGAAACTTGAAAGGAATATTTAATTTATTTGTCATTTATTAGATAGAAGCAAGACTTATTGTCAATATTATTGTGTGTTCTTTGGTTTTCTTCATGGTATATTTGACATTGTTATAGTACGGAGCGGGAGGTGGCGGCGGAGAGTGGCTCGGCAGTGAAGAAGACCCGCTGGTCGGGTTCAGTTGGCGCGGCGGTTCCGAACGCGACACCACCGGCATCCTCATGTGGTCTGAGATATTTAAGGCCACACTCGAGGATGGTGAAAAGGTATTTAATTATTTACTTCAATTTTAAAGTAATTATATTGAATATACAATAATAAGAATATAACAATCTGATTGTTTGTGATCTGATCTACAATTTATTATATAAAATTCGTTTGTGTCATTGAAATTTGATTCAATCTATTCAAATAGTTTATCTAAGACAATTATTTTATACCTACAGGAAGTATTAATGAAAAAATCTTGATTGGATTAAAATAAAAATGTACTTAAAAATTTTATGGCACTACTTACCTATTTTAGTAATGTTGGCGAAAAGTTGACAGTTAATAAACACTTGTTTTTGTCTCGCTCAACGCGCGATGCATACATAACGCGATAGTATGAGCTTTTCTGTATTTGCCATCCTTGTTGTACATTCCAGTTCCTAGAGTATTATTTTGCACCTATTCCTGAGCTTCTCAAAGCTTTTTTAATGTATACGTATATGAAGTAGTAGAAATTCGATTCGCCAATGTGCCGCCCCAGGCTCAAGCCTATCCAGCCTGTTGCGTGACTTATTTATACCATCGATAATATACTTATTATATTATCTCCTTGTGACTGAACAATATCTCCAGGTAGCAATAATCCTGTTGGACACGCAAGGCGCGTTCGACAGCGAGTCCACTGTGCGCGACTGCGCCACAGTGTTCGCGCTCTCCACCATGCTCTCCTCTGTGCAGATTTACAATCTCTCGCAGAATATACAGGAGGATGATTTGCAGCATTTACAGGTATTAGAATGGTTATTTATTTAAGTGATTTATTTAGATTTTTAAAGTGGATTTTGTGTTGGATAATGTATTTGTCAAGGAAGGTTGGTGGTGAGGCTATAATATAACAGATCACGTTAATTGTTTCGGTACTTTGAAATAACTCAAGATAACGCCTTCTAAGACGCGTCTGTCGATATTTCTCTTATCTTTACTTTGTGAATAATTATTTTAAAATATATATTAAAATTCCAAAAGGCTATTGATGACACATTTAATGAAGTTTTGTATAGGGACGTGTAGTACGTTCGCGTCTCTCGTCGCCTATAAAATTGAAAAATATTATTTTTTAATTTAATTACCGTAAGTTTAATTTTTTTAATGTTATACGACGAAGTCCATGCTTAAGAAGTCCCACATTTATCAGAATAGGCAGAGGGAACCTAGTGCTAAGACTTACGCCCGTTGTTAATAGAACATGAATAACATAATGAACAATATGTCCCCTAGCTGTTCACAGAGTACGGGCGCCTGGCGCTGGAGGACGGCGGCCGGACGCCCTTCCAGCGACTCCAGTTCGTCGTGAGGGACTGGAGCTTCCCCTACGAGGCCCCGTACGGAGCTCAGGGTGGGCAGACCATCCTGCAGAGACGGTTGAAGGTACGGCTTTTACACCAAAATACTGATCTCGGCTACTTTATGTCTATGTTAATCTTTAAAATAGAATCGTTCTTTGACAGCATTTTAAGAAATTGTAATTTTTTTCAAGTAAGAAAAAATCACTACCATTTTATTATATACTAAAGTATTTGAATATACAATAAACATAACATACATAATACGTACATACATGTCGCCAGGTGTCGGACAAGCAGCACCCGGAGCTGCAGTCGCTGCGCAAGCACATCACGTCGTGCTTCGCGGAGATCGCCTGCTTCCTGATGCCGCACCCCGGACTGCGCGTGGCCACCAGCCCCGACTTCGACGGGCGCCTCACGGGTCAGCATTCTTTCACGCTTTTATAATAGGATCCCAGAAATCGTCCCAGTGTTCTACATCACTATTTAAAACAATTGTGATAATGTACCCAATTAAACGATAACACGCCTTGGGAATGAAATGCTCGCTACAGTCTTTTTAAAAGGTGTTTCATTGTCAACAATGAACAATTACAAAATTGTAAAAAAAACCCAAAAAAAAAGAACCGTTGAGTTTTTTACGCCGGCTGTTCTCAGTTCTGAAGCATTAACTTTAGTGAACCGGTGGTAATACATATGTGTATGTGGGACTGATTAAACACCAATTACACTTGTGGTCGTCGTGGGTTTGGGTTTGGTCAGTCGACACACACTGTCCCGAATTCATATATTTTTCATTCTCTCGCAGACATCGAGCCAGATTTCAAGCGGGCACTCCAACAGCTGGTGCCCATGCTGCTGGCGCCGCACAACTTGGTGCCCAAACAGATCAACGGGCAGAGGGTCCGGGCTAAGGACCTTCTGTTTTATTTCAAGAGTTATATGAATATATATCATGGGAACGAACTACCTGAACCGAAGAGCATGCTGGTGGTAAGTAGGCAGCCTTGCTTTAATATCGTCATAATAATGAGATTACCTGGTGTCCACAGTTTTACGTGGACTTTGCGATATTTAAATTTAGCGTTTATTTTCTTGAGACTGCCTCATGATGTTCAGGTCCATTGATTTTTACATGTAATTGGAAAATGATAATTATGTTCAATAACTGTTGCTAGGTCACCATTCTTCTTCTGGGATGTTTCTTAGAGCTTCACATTATATGTTTCAAAACCTACTTGATGTTTAAAACTTAAAGATATAAAGTTGTATTTTAACATCTAAATTCACTCACCATCTCTTAATTTGGCAAAGGTCTTTATAAGGTGCGCCCAAAAATGTGTTAGTATAGATAAATTAAAAAATAAAGCCTATGCCTTGTGCTACCACAAGCATGTGACGACGTGACGTGTCCGCAGGCGACGGCCGAGGCGAACAACCTGACGGCGGTGGCGGAGGCCCGCGAGGTGTACACCACGCTGATGGAGGAGGTGTGCGGCGGGGCGCGGCCCTACCTGCAGACCACGCTGCTGGAGGCCGAGCACGCGCGCGTCCGCGACAAGGCGCTGCTCGCCTTCCGCGCCAAGCGCAAGATGGGCGGCGACGACTTCAGCAAGGCCTACTGCGACCAGCTCTTGTTGGTGATTAAACGCACGACACTGCTCTGGGAGACGCGCCGGCGTCGTAGTAGTATATGATGATGTTGTTATACATAAAAGTGCTCTCTATCCAGGACCTGGAGGAGCAATTCAACCAGTTCCGAGCGCACAACGAGAGCAAGAACATATTCAAGGCGGCTCGCACCCCGTCCGTGCTGTTCGCCGCCGCCCTGATGTTCTACGTGCTGAGCGGCATCCTGGGGCTCGTGGGGCTCTACCCGCTGGCCAACTTGTGCAATTTGGTGATGGGACTGGCCTTGCTCACTCTGGCCTTTTGGGCGTATATCAGGTATTGATTTACCTTTAACGTTTTTGAGCTCAAATTAGCTCAAAGCAGCATTTAGCAGGCTTGTAAGTGTTAAGACGCTTTCTTGTTACCAAAACGAAGAAATAAAAATACGCCAATTTTACCCCACAATGGGAATCGAACCCGCGACCGTATCGGTTATAATCAGACTGCATCATATAATGATAACATATAATAATATGTTAATTTATGACATTGTAAATATTGGAAATTGTGCAATAAAATTGAAGTGCATTCAATACTGCAAACTCATTGCAACTTTACGATACAAATATTAAGGACTTAAACATCCCTCCTGTAGTGTACCTCAATAGCATTGCTGTTCAAGACTAAACACAAAAATACATATATATATATATATATATATTTTTTTTAATTACAGATACAGCGGTGAGATGAGAGAAGTGGGCATAATGATAGATGAATCGGCTAATTGGCTATGGGATAATGTAAGTGCTATTAATTTTTTTAAATTTTAAGGTCCTACCTTTTTTGTACTTTCCATCATATTAATAGCCAATATGAATAATATTTTGTACGTTATGTTAGATATACTATAGGCTTATTATTACATTGCTTTGTCACATAAATCTGTCCTGGACAAAGAAACTTTCCTTGGCTTGTGATTTGGTAACCATTGACAGTCACCAATTTCATATTCATAGTTTCCAAACATTGTATAGCCTCGAACGGCTCTTGTATAACACACAGAGACTAGTCTAGACTCACAGCTACCGAATACACGTCACTTAGTCACATGCTGTCTCACAGCGTCACTATGGCCTTACCTTTATACTACATACTATTGAAATATTTGTTTTAATAACAATATTGAAATATATTTCTAGATCATGAAACCAGTATACCAAGCGGGTTTGGAAAAGGGCATGGAGCACGCGGCGGCGGCGGCGGCAGAGAAGGCGCTCGGACCGCCCACGCCCACGCCCAGCGCCAACGGCAAGCACAAGCACTTGTGATGGCCGAGACTACGCCCACGGGCCAGGCCACGCACACAGCCACGCGCCAGGCCACGCCCACGCCCACGCCCTACGCTTCATACTAAACCTAACTGCGAGCATAGAACTAACTATACAACTAAATATAGACATTATAACATTGTCAATACTATGGGCATTATTGATGTGAATTTTGACAATTATTTCTCACATTTATATGTGATTTGTTATCAGAGCTCCATTGATAAGAGAATTACAAACAACAGTAGCCGAGGACGTACCTGGGGCTACTGTCTATTAATTATGTATGAATGGGAACATCATGTTTACTATGAGGCAGCATATATGATTACATTTAAGTCGGCAATAACTCTAGAACACTCCTCTTACAGGACGTGGAGTGATTCTAGTCAAATGATTGGTTATTTTGACAATAAATATAGGCTTTATATTAAAAACAGTGTTTATTTAGTAAATGAAACACAGAAAATCAGAAGCAATCATGATATGGGCTTAAGTGAATGTGAAACTTTAAAAATATTTATAGATTTTTTCAAACAAACAACCGGTTGTGACACAAAATGGATGAGAAATAAAAGCTGTAAAGCTATTAATTGTAAATATTCACAGGGTCATAGAAAAAAATCAAAAGGAAGATTCAACTTAATATTTTTAGTGGATTCACAATATCTCGACAAGTTATTTAAACTATTATTCATAGAAGCAATAATACTAAAGGACTTTATTGGTGGAATGAAATTTAAATTAATGGAAGTTATTCTGATATTTGGTTAAAGTGTGCGTGGTGATGTCTTGCTGAGAGACTCTAGTACATAGAATAAAAGTTGGTTTTTAGAAATTTTATGGTAAAGGAATGTTGAAGGTGGAGGACGCTCCCTGTACAGTTATAGACAAAATATATTGTTAATTATAGTTTATATTATTTATAGGTTAATACTGTATTCTTAGATAATCCAAATGGTTTTTGTATTAGCTATGGTTTATAAAATAGTAATATATTTTTGAATATACTAGGAGCGCAATCGTAGTTAGAATAAATATTTACAATTATTACCTTTTAAAGTACACCTGCTCTCTTATAGACAATCTACGTTTAATGTCTCTAAATAGTAAATATCTATGTAACAGTAGAAACAATTTTTAAGCATTCAATTCTCTTCAATCGCAGCTCGAACCATTTGGATTAATAAAGTAATACCGCAAACTAAATCACGAGCGACGCCTATAATGTTAATAAATACGTGGATGTTATAAAAACTTGCACAAAAATTGTATTTAAATCATGTTTTAGCAGAAACAATGTAAATCTAACACTTGTTGTCTTGCACCGTCTGTGAAGTACTTAAAATCCATCTTGGTGTGTGACATATGTAAATAATGATGCTTTAAAACATATCTTTTACTATTATTGTGCCAATTTTGTACCCTCTCATGTCACTGGGAACATTTGAATCGTGTTGTTGTAAATTTTCAGAGTTTATTTCATTGTTCCGCAGAATATGTAAGTCGAACATTATGTTTCTGTTGTCTTCACGTCTCGATACACGGATTTTTAACATTAAATTATTTTAGATATGTTATTCAATAAAGGACAATTGGATTATGACATTTTTTTTAAATATTTGACTTTTAATCTTTCCTTATAAGAATGTATACTGAATGAGCTTACATAACTAATATTATATTATATCATTTTTTCGTTTTTCGATCGTTTTAATCGACTTGGCATGTTTTTTTTAAGACTTAAGCCTCCAATACAGTGCCAAAAGAGTCATGAATTATGTAGGTTTAACTCATGAATAAAATTTCTACGTATTAAATATATATTATATTTTTTTATATCCTTCAAAGAAAAAAATGTTTAAACATCGATTTGAAATGTAAATAGTATTAACTCCATTGTTAAAGTTTCCATTGCTTATTAATTTTAATATTTTATTATCTGTAATATATTATTATTGCTCAAAATATAAATTTAGTTTTCTAACACAGAAAAGTAGTTTATTTTTAAATATAGCATCTACAAAGTAATAGTTTATATAGTTAACAAAGAAAGTATAAAATATTCTCTTCGTCTCTTGTTAGTTAAATTGAATATTATATATACTGAATCATAGTTTAAATGCTTTTTACTTTTTTTCTATATCCTTAAGTTATCTGTGGTAATTATTAGTTTATGTAATAAAAAATACAAAATGTCAATTTTATGTGTTCAATTGTGACAATGATTGCTCTTAAACCTTAGCTTTTACCCATTTTATTCTTTTTAATAAATACAGTCAAAATTATATAATTGTTTGTTATTTAAATATATATAAAAACATATTAATTATTAACTAATAATAACTGTGAGTATGAAAAAATAAAAATTGTATTTCAGTTAATACCCGTTGGCTAGAACTCCCAAGAATAACTTAAACTATTTAAAAAGCTTTTTGAAAAGATGTAAAGATCTATAGCAGTTTCCGACTCAAGAGTAGGTATAGAGTCTGACTGCCTGAGACTGAGTCATGAGTCATGATTGAGTCGGTTATTGGTCAACAAACAAATTACAAATGTACATAAAAGTTTATTAAAAAAAATGTCAATGAGATGTTTTATCCTATGCTATTAATGTCTTGTTATGGATACTTTTTGGCTTCTGTTGTCATAAATCTGACGTCCAATACATTATCTTCACCCATTTTGTTGGTAAAAGCGTCCAGTACCTGTAAAATATAAATTTTATTATAGAAACCATTTTGTTTACTAGTTTTTATAGTGCAGTCGCAGTCTCACTGGATGGGATCGTACAAGTGATAGTAAAGTAAAGTAATAGTAGAGTAAAAATAATATATGTATTTATTTAATAAAAAGTTTCAGTGTCCAATGAAGTATTTTAACTTCCAAGTTCCAACTTGAAATAATTTCCCCTAATGAGTTCGAACTCGCAACTAAAGTGGGTTACATATAGTAAAGTTATTATTATTAAGATTATACTTACTTTCATAGCATTTTCATCCAAAATTTGAGCTAGAGGCGCCAAGTTTCCGGTTATTCTGTTTAAAAAAAAAGGTATTTAAATATACATACCTATATTTCTTTTTTATAGAAATCGTAAAAAATATTTAACCATGCTAATGTTTAATTAGATTGGTTGCATGTGTTGTGTAATATAAGAGAAATGTTCGGCGCAATGTCATAAGCGGTTGTAACTATAATAATATAGTTTTTTGTAATATGGATTAAAAGTCTGAAACAAAATTATTATCAAAAAGACATATCTACATGAAAAAGCAAATCCATGACGAAGTTGGCAAGTTGTTTTAGATATTTTACCATTTTTTTTATTGTACATTGCTTATTAACTGTGGTATCTGACGCAACGCTTATGTCGCACAGGACCAAAGTAATAAAACGAGTTCTTGGCATAGAACCTTGTATAGACATACGCTGACTCTGTATAGCAACATTATAATGTTAGTAGTAAATGTTTAAACCAACTTACCTGGAATATATCCACAATATGAGTAGAATGAAACAAGATATAGACATGACGTGGGCCAGCGTGGTGACGGCGCCGAGAGCGCACGCGTCGGCGAGCAGCGCCAGCGCCCAGCCCGCCAGCGCGCACGCGGCCAGCACCAGCGCCGTGCCGAGGCGGCGCAGCACGTTCTTGCTGTGGTTACGCTCTCTATACTCTTCGTATTGTTCATTCAATTCCTAAACAATTTGTTTTATTGTACATATGCATACGGTTTTTGGAAAGGAATTCAGTCTGCTATTGGCTTAGAATAGATGTTACAGTGTGATTTTCTTAAACTCTACATATATCTATATCTTCCATATTATAATAGGAGAGGTGGAAAGAATTTATTGATAAGATAGAGAGTTCTGAGATTGGGTATTAGGTGGAATGAAATGCCACGCTTGCTTTCCAGGAGAAATAAAAGTAAGTGGCGTATGAACCTGGAACCGTTGCGTTTGCAATCAGACGTCGTTTCATTATGCAATAATAAAGAATTACGTCCAAGATTACGATGAACTCTTAAACGAATATTTTGGTATTAGAACTTTGTTAGCTCTGTCAGCAAGGTTATTTTACTGTGAACTCATGTCACATGTCTTTGCATTTTTTTATTTAGATCACTTTCTTCTTCATCTCGGATCACTCCAATGTACTACATAAAGCGTATGAGTAACAAAAAAATAAGTACCGTAATTAATTTGTCACTGTATGTCGCACTGAGCTCGTCGCCTCCCATTTTCTTTTTGGAGTGGAACGCGTGTAAAGCTTTGTCCTTCGCGCGGACGTGCTCGTTGTGGAGCTGGCTGGGGGCGAGGTAGGAGCGCGCTCCTCCTGCCACCTCGTCCATCAGCTTCTCGTATACATCCTTGGCTTCCGCCACTGCCGATAAATTGTTCGCTTCTGCTGTTGCCTAAAATTTAATACATTTTATATAATAGTTCGATTGATCAATTATTTCACACTACGTCATACATATAGCTGGATAAGCAAAGAGAAATTTATGTCGAGACACTTCTCACGCTCCGCCTAATTTCTGAGATCATTTAGTGGCAAAATTAGACCGCAAGAATGAAAATTTATTTATTCCTCCACAGTTTACAGTTACAGTTTACAGTTACAGTTTACTTTACAGTTAGACGCTGTTCCGCTGCACCATCCCTGTTACCTGCTAGTAACATTCCTCTGAAATTTATAGATATAAAAGCAGATCGCGGTGCAGCTTGGCTTATTACACTTTGGTCATGAGTTCGAATCTCATAAGTAGATGAGATTTCTGATTAGGTGTTTTAAAATTAACTTAAATTAATTTTAACTAACTATTCAAGTCTAGCATTTGCATAGTATTCGTTACATGTCTAAGCTTGAAGCTAAGTTGATGCAAAAAATAGCGATACCTGTAAAATAGTCTTGGGTTCCGGTAGAGTGGTTCCATTGAATATATTCAAATAAGACTTAAAGTATATTATAATGTCTTTCGCCTTGATCTTCTGTCCTCCAATTTTTTTGACTATCAAGTTCTCTGGCTCTGTGAGCATCGGAACGAATTCTTTTAAACTTTTTTTGAAATCATCACTTATATCTGAAAAGTATAAAAAAATCAATTTAAGTCTTTTTTTTTGAAATACATAATATGAAGTAGTTTAGTACAATCAAGATATACAGGTAGTAAGTCGCTGAAATGTCTAAAATATTAAAGATATACTTTCAACACGCTCTTTAGTAATATTGCTTCATTGATTTACGATTGACAAGGGAAATGGAGTGCCAGATTTGATTCGAAGTTAACTCGGGAGTATTATTATTTTAAATTTATTTTTTGTACTTTTTTTGTACTTCTTTATATTATTTTTTTGTTGATGGAGAAAAAACATAATGCGTAAATAAACATTTTCAAGCAAAACCATGATGCGTACAATAAGAAAATTCTGAACTGACCCAAGATATATATATATATATATATATATATATATATATATATATATATATATATATATATATATATATATATATATATATATATCTGTATAGATGTCATCTTACCATTTAAACTTCCGTTGAAATCAGGATTGGTGGAAACGGTGAGTCCAGGGTGCGGCATCAGGAAGCAAGCGATCTCTTCAAAGCAGCCTACAATATGTTTCCTTAGGGATTGTAATTCGTGATGCTGATTTTCCCTTATCTATTAAAATAAATGACTATTATATATGTTATAGCATAAACTTCTCCGCATACACACACACACACACACACACACACACACACACACACACACACACATATATATATATATATATATATATATATATATATATATATATATATATATATATATATATATATATATATATATATATATATATATATATATATATATATATATATATATATACACAAAATTCCCATTCGGGTTCATTTATGTTTACAATATAATATATAATTTAGTAACTATTGATTCGGCCAAAGTTTGGCTTAAGGTCTTCTGTCACTTTTAGTATGTATTTGGTGTGTAAAGATTCATAAAAGTGGAAAATTAATTTAAACAAACAATCTTACACCAAGTCGTTTCTGGAGTAGCTGCCTACCGCCAGACGCGCCGTAAGGATGATCGTAGAAGTAGTTCCAATCGCGCACCAAAAACTGTAGCC
The DNA here is from genome assembly GCA_037127375.1 of Dione juno. Lineage (NCBI taxonomy): Eukaryota > Metazoa > Arthropoda > Insecta > Lepidoptera > Nymphalidae > Dione > Dione juno. The sequence continues at coordinate 9,761,340 of JAXRJS010000067.1, forward strand.
TCTGGAAGGGCTTGCCTTCGCTACCCTCTAACGCCAGCCTTCCGTAATCTGTAAACAGCTAAAATCCCATTTATTTAAATACATAAAAACTAACTCGTCCCATTTTGTTTTTGCCAGAAATATTCTTTGAAATATAATAAATATTATAATAATTATTGTGCAATAAGCTCACCTGTAAATGTTGTAGATCATCTTCTTCAATATTGGACGACAAGTTGTATATCTGCACCGACGAGAGCATCGTGGATATCGCGAACACCGTCGCGTTGTCCTTCACAGTGGAGTTGCTGTCGAACGTTCCCTGCGTGTCCATCAGGTATATGACCACCTGGAACATCGCGCATATTGGATTATACATTTTAAAAAAAAAAAAAAAAATCATTGTTTTTGGTTCTATTTCTATTACATTGCCCGAAATTAAAGATTTTTTTATTTAATATCAAACACCATTCACTTATTTTTTTAATTATCTGTATGGTTAAGTTGTACCATTCGATGTCTATGATTTCAAAATTGATTATCTTAAAAATGTAGCTAATAGGCACTTTAAATCTGTATTGTAACTACAATTGTTACAATATGTGTTCTAAAGGCTTTAAAGAACGGTTCTCTAAAGCTCCTCTAGCTCTATCTATAGAGCTAGAGGAGCTTTAGAGTCCGTATTTAGCAGACGTACCTCCTCCCCGCTGTCTAATGTTGCAATAAAGGGTTGTGACCAAAGCAGCAATCCTGTAGTGTTGCGCTCGGAGCCGCCTCTCCAGCTGAACCCGTCCAGGGGCTCGTCTTTACCCCCGAGCCAGTCATCGGTGTTTGGGTTTTTCAAGTTGTACTATATGAATAAATGATATATAGTACAATTACACACTCTCTAATCTCTCTTGTGTTATGGAGCAGTTACGAAAATGTCTATGTATATTTTTTGCCTGTGTAAATTAAAAAAAAAGATATATATGTTTATATAATATTCAAATTTTATTAATTGTTATGTAGATTCTACGCTCAGTTAGATATAATATTGATTTAATACAAAAAAATGTATAAACATAATTGTGTTAATAAGAAATGCCTATTTTAAACAAAACATACAAACCCTTTGATGCATGAAACGCAGGAAAAAATTCAGTAGAAAGGATTTGCCTTTTCTGAAAGCTCCCGCGATCGAGATGACCACCGCCGGCTTGTCCTTGACTTTGTCACTGAGAAACAACTCCTCCATATCCTCCTCGTTCAAAGTGAACGTGTGGTCCTCATTGGGCGTCAGCACCTGGACACCTCTACCAAATTTCGGATCCGCCATTGTTACTAAAATGTATAAAATAATTTTGTGAGGTCATCGCGGCGCCGTCAGACTGACTGACTCTAAACAAAATTATTGTTGATGGATTATTTTTATTTCTCCGCCCAGATAAGACAGTTTTCTCCTTCTTTTTCTCTTTAGTTATGGCGTTTTGAGTTTTACCAGTTAATTCAACACTCAATGTCTCGAATTCGAATGTAAAGTGGAAGACGGAGAGTCTTACTTACACCAGTTCACTGCTTACCCTCCAAAAATAATAACTACTTATTTAGTTTATTTTATAATCATTGACTTCAAGACAAGTCTTCTTAATTTTAAAATTTAACCTAACATTGATGGATATAGAATGGTTAATAAATATCTAAAAGGAAAAGCTGCCCAGGAAACTAAAAATTGATACAGTATCTCACGACGACACGCACCTACTCCGTAGAGGCGACCTCGACTCGATGACTAGCACACGCTATACACTGTTTACTATTGTAGACGGTTATTGCGACTAGTAGTAGTATGTTAATTTAGTGTAAAAATATATTTAATATGTACTTATATATAAGCGACTGTTGATGAAGATTTAGATAAAATTGTCTATAGAATTATTGTAAAATTTATTATTGAAAATATAAAAGAATATTCTCGAGACGTAAATGAAGATTTCTTAGCCTGGAATAAATTTTAAATGAAATATTGTAATTACGAATTATGTATATATGGCAAAATGTATCCACAGTGTATATCAAAATGCCAGATTTCCTCTTCAACCAGATCCAATTGTAAAGTCATTGACAAGAATGAATAATTATCTACAAACAGTGGGTGCCTACATATATGTAAATATTTTATAATTAAATTTTTATATTCACAAATTTTCTGTAATTGTTGAACTCTGTTTCTCACAACGGAGGCCGCATCCATAGCGACACAGCGTCTGTCCGTGAACGCGATGGTCGCGCATTCGATACCCATTAAAGGGAGCTAATTGTTTCTCTTATAAAGATGCTAAATAATGAATAAGGTGTGAAACTGATAAAAATCTTACGAAAATAAATAATGCTATTGTTTTTTTTTTCTTTGGATTTCCTCATGTAACAATAACTTAAAAAAAAGTATAAAAGATTTTTATATATGCTTACTGACATTATTAAAAATAGTACACAAGCTTAATCTTGTTACTATACTTTATACATGACAATACCTGTATATATGCACTTAGTTGTAAGCCATATTAATAAATAAATTCCAAATATTGTATATACAAGAGTGTCCAAGCCACCACTCACCTATGGAATATTCCCAGAAATACTTCTATACACTATATTTGTAACACTATACAAGTTAAAGTTATATTATTGTTGATATATTTTACACTTGAACATGTAGTTTTATTGAGAAAGAACCGGCTCGGTCGCACCTCAGCGAGCGTGTGCCATTCAGGACTGGATGCGAGGCAAATGATGTCATTGTCCAACTCCATGATATCATTCTAAACATAGATTAGTATATACAGTTCAAAACGCGAATATATATTGTTTTTAGATATTGTTATGAAGTTTATGAAATTTTAGTAGGTAATAATTTATGGTAAATGTAAGAGAAGTAGACTTAGGTCTCTCTAGACCATTTCTAGACTGATGACGTATAAAACGTAAGGATAGGTATGCATGTGTGAAGAATGACGTGGTTGTAAGGTACCTATATATGTTATATAGAGGGCGGCAGTAGAAGACTCGCTACCATCTACTTTTGATTCCAGAACAAATAGAAATAAAATAAAATAAATAAAGTAAAATATTGTTTTCCATGAAAACATATTTCAAAGGAAGTTAGGGTATAATTTTCCAAAGCAAAGGAGAAAGCGGTACAGCGGTATAAGCGGTGTCTCCAACTTCCTTTACCCAAGAGAAAAAAGATATGTAGTGAGGTACCCGTTGCACACTAAGCTTTATATATATATATATATATATATATATATATATTATATATATATATATATATATATATATATATATATATATATATATATATATATATATATATATATATATATATATATAGCTTCCTCTTAAAAGCTTTATATATATTTTATCTTACAGGAAAAATTATACCACAACAAAAATTTCCTGTAGTCTATAATTAACGAAGCAATCAAATAATAATAATATATATATATATATATATATATATATATATATATATATATATATATATATATATATATATGTATATATATATATATATATATATATATATATATATATATATATATATATATATATATATATATATATATATATATATATATATATGTATAAAATTATTGACGTTAATTTCATGTTAAATGTAGAGAAAATTTTGTCCCGTTTGATTTTATACTAGTCTCAATTTGAAGTCCCGAGAAGAACTTCAATAAAATATAATTTATTTTAAAATAAAATTCTCTTCCTTTAATTGGATGGAGAATATATATTACGCTATATTACTTTAGTATATTCAATTACATAGTACCAACAGACGAGATAGATAGATATAGAATATACGGGTTTATAACAAAATACCACATTTTTTTCAACGAAAATATAAAAACAGTTCTCTTGAGTAAAACCTATTACACTGTACAGAGATCTTTGTATGATAAAAAATGTATGGAAATAATGAAAATTGAATCTCTACCAGAATAGCTACCACTGTATTTAATAATTGTAACAATCATATTTAAAAGGGCAAATGAGTTTCTTGCCGGCTCTTATAAAGAAATAGAATTGAATGTAAAATTCAAGATTATTCCAAGTATACAAAAAGCAACGTTTCAATTTAAACATTCACATGTATATATTTATTCCATTACAGATTACACATATAAGACGATCTATTGGAAATGCAGTTAAAAAAAAAAAATATGTATATATATATATATATATATATATATATATATATATATATATATATATATATATATATATATATATATATATATATTGAGCGATATTTAATTTTCAAGAATTTCAAGCAACTTATCCATTCTAATTACATTACATCTACACATATATAACATTTATTATATATTTCCATAGACACATCAACTGTTAACAATTATATAAATTAATTTACAAATAGCTATTTTTGACCAAAATTTATATATACTAATGTAAGTTAAATAGCATTAAATAATAACATTCTTTTAAATTTCCCAATCATCGTCGTTTTTCCAAATGATTTAAAAAATATATACGTATCATTTGCTATTTTATATTCACCAATCTTGCATGACAAGATTATTTTAAAACAAATTATTATACAAAATTCCGAAGATATAAAAAATTTTAGAAAAATATCTTTTTATAATAAAGATAGAAAAATAATATTAAAATTAATGTATAAACACAAAATGAAAATATAAAACTACTTTTGTATTTTTATACGTAGTATATATATATATATATATATATATATATATATATATATATATATATATATATATATATATATATATATATATATATATATATATATATATATATATATAAAATTAAATTATTAAAATTATTAAAATTAATGTATAAACACAAAATGAAAATATAAAACTACTTTTGTATTTTTATACGTAGTATATATATATATATATATATATATATATATATATATATATATATATATATATATATATATATATATATATATATATATATATATATGTATATATATACATTAGAGGTGTTCGTTATATTAGGTAGCATATAAAAAAGCCGTTCGTTTAAACGAGCATATCGCTCTAATATAAATGCGCAGCAACATGCGCTTGTTTCAGCTTTATTTTTGTCATTCTAAATTATACTCTAACTCCATGGAATAAGAAGTATATTAATGAACAAGAAATAACGAATATTGAATCTGCTTAATAAGCATTTAACGAATATTTCACATTCTAAATGATGCTCTAACTCCATGGCATAAGAAGTATATTAGTAACGAGTATAGAAATCAGCTTTAAACATTTTGTGAATAGATCTTTGGAGTAAATTGTAATATTCATTAATGTTTTGAATACATCGACATCTAGTGTTCACGTTGTGAAATAGCTTTATTTTTGACATTCTAAATGATGCTCTAACTCAATAGAATAAGAAGTGTATTAGTTATGAGTACTGAAATCAGCAGATTTCATCATTTTGTGAATATTTTTTTGGAGAAAATTATAATAAAATATATTCATATATTGGGTACATCTATTGTTCACGTTGCAAAATAGCTTTATTTGTGAGATTCAAAATTATGCTTACTTCCGTTGAATGACGTATTAAAATAATGTTTAGAGAAAATTTGTTGCAATTTGCACTTTGTTAGCGTTCTTTTTTTTTTTTTTAGATATTTAAGCCTTTGTATGAAAGTAATATATCATATAGCTTAAAAAGAAGCAGGTGTTTTATACACAGCATACTGCTTTATAACGTTGACGAAATAAAGCTGTCATGAACACCTCTAATATATATATATATATATATATATATATATATATATATATATATATATATATATATATATATATATATATATATATATATATATATATATATATATATATATATATATATATATATATATACATATACACACACACACACACACACACACACACACACAAAATATCTTCATAGTTGACAATATTAAAGTAGAGGAGTACTAGGAATTGACCAGGAATTATTTCTTTAATCTAGAAATTATTTTAAACTATCTAGAATTATCATTCGTCAATTTCTGGAACATATTTCGAAGACGGCATCAGTAGGATAATTTCAAGCTTGGTTAAGCTTTGTGAAGAGATCAAACAGTGTCAGTGAGTCATTTTAAAGGGGCCTGTTTTACATACACTTAGCTGTAAGTCACAGGTACTACCCTGAACTCCTCTCTCCGCCTTGCCACATCAGAACTCACACTATTTATAATATAGAATTATTTATTTAAATTTATATAAATCTATTAGTATACTCATATATAATTGGGACATATCGAGTACTTAAATCTATGAACTTAATATTTTAACTAAATTCTTAAGTGGCTTTGCCAATTTTTATATTAAACCTAACATTGATATTACATAAAGAATTAAATCTCAACTATAGCTGACTAACACCATCATGTTACTAAAACAAAAAATATATTGTTTACGAGAATTACTTAATGCCTACTTTCCAACAGAAGGATTGTGTATATATTTAAATACTCTATTAAGTAGAGCTCCCAGAACAATACTGGTTCTTTTAGGGGCGTTTTCTTATTATCTATAAATTTGAACACGGTGCGACTAAGGGTCTACAAGAATCTTCAAGAGAACACACTATACACTACACACTACACATACATAAATACATTGCTTATATAGTATTATCTAAAACAGATATCACAATTATATTACAACATTTATAATTTTCATGATTACACAACATTTATTAATTGTTATTCTACAAAGTAACTTGAAATATTCTTTAAATTCTCTAAATTATATAGACATTAAAGCTTTGTAACATATTACATCAATCGCGCGGCAACATTTATCAAGCGAGAGTAGAAGCATATCAGCGGTACGTATTATAATTTTAAATTAAAATTGTAAATCTAACACAATTTTAAGGCCTACAATATTATTTTAATATGAATTTGCATATATTTGTGTGAAAAGAAATTCACCCAAACATTTTCTTGATAACATTAGCATAATCTGTATTCAACTTTTCTATATGTGGCCTCAATTCTGCGGCTTTTTGCAAAGATGCTTTATCATTAGGATCAATGTTTAGGGCTCTCTGGATATCCTGCCATGCCTCTTCATACATGTTTAGTCCTACATATGCAATGCATCTTCTGTAGAGGGATTTAATGTTGTCTGGATCATATTTGAGGGCTCTGCTGCAAAGGTCCAGTGTAGCTCCAAACTCTTCAAACTGTAGCTGACAATGTGCCATATTGTTGAATAGTTTAATCTGAAAGTAATTGGAGTAAATTGAGTAAAAAAGATTTATCATATGATTTTATTTTTTATAGTTTTGAAATTGAAATTGATAAAATATTAGGATGGCATGTTCTCTTTCTTAATCTTATTTATTAAGTTAAAAAAGAAAATATATCAACATAGTTTTTTCTTTTAATAAGAGTAGTAATCTATTAAAAATAAAAATTATATATTTTTTTATAAATAAACTTTAACACATATGTTTACACTACATTTTTACATTCAACATAAAATAATGATTATTGGGCTATATAGCTTATCATTTAATTTACTCACCCTCAGATTGATCAGTTCTTTGCATCGCTCTTCATCTGCGATTCCCTTCTCAACAGGCTCTATAGCCACAAGCATTTTTAAAGCTTTTGAAAACCTTCTAAAACCATCAACAATTCTTTTATCTTTCACTAACTGAACCCCTCTTTCCTTGTGATGCACAGCGGACTCGTACAATCTTGCCCAGCTCCAATCACTTATTAATTGTTCTTCTGTAATATCCATCACGTGTATTCTGCATGTTACTTCTTTGACAAGATCACCGTGAGCGTTTTTATAAGTTAATCTCGCAATAGAAGTCTCATGGTGACACATCTGCTGTAAAACTAACTCAATATCTTTGTCAATAAAGGCGTCCATATCTCCGATTATAATATTCCCGTCAAAGGGAGAATTGAATATACGACTTTCGGGAATGTTTATTGGACAAGGCCCGTTCTTATCCCTGCATTGGACTTCGCTAAGCCTGATTTTGCAGCGAGCGTCCTCGTAGGGTACTATAGTATAGTCGCCAGGTCCTACAAGGGTTTTTGCTATTTCTCTGTCAGGCCGGCTGTTAATAACCCTCTCCTCGTACATCTTTTCGAATTTTATTGTGACTTCACGTATAATTTAATATTTTTAACACTCCACTGTTATAATCACAATAGATTCGTTAAAACCTAAAATGCAAGCAACAGTTGCCCTGCAATTAATATCGACCGAAAATTCCAGGCTTTTCTTTATTAGGCCAAATTCAAAATGTCTAGTAGATGGCTTGACAAGTATTGACAATTATTTAAATAATGCTTGTACTTTTAGTTACATAAGTAAATATTTTTTTATAAATGTTATTGCAAATTATTATTTATATTTATTATTTATTTACATTATTTATTTTAAATTAATTAGCTGAATAAGTTTTTACATCTGCGATGCACACAGAATACATTTACATTTCGCGCAACTGCCAGTGCCACTACAAAAATTTGACAGCTCTAGTCCCTAATGTTTTTGAAAAATGTTAAATGAATGTAAATTGTTATACAACAATTTTTTTTCTGTATATTATTTAACACAAATGTTTAAAAAATAAACATTGCGGATAAAATATTAATTACGTCATACATCAGGTTATAGTACGTACGTAAAAATAAAAAACAGCAACAAGTACGTACACATAAAAAAAATATATTTTTGTTTTAGTCAATATTTTAAACATTGACTCCTAGATATAATATGAACTTATTTTTAGTTTTAGGTTTTTAGTTCATAGTATTTTCATGTCATGAAAAAACGTAACCTCAAAATATAAAATAATTGCTTTTCAGGAAGAATGTCGCTTTTACTTAAAAGCGTATGGCGTAATGTATTAAAAAGCAGTCAGTTAAGTAACTCTTCATTGCGATCTACTAACTTTTCAAATGGTAATTTTTCTGTCAAAATTTCTACAGATTAACATATAAACATTACTGTTATACATTTAACTTGTCAAATCATACATTTGTGAACCTAAATTTATATTTAAATTTACTATTTTAGCAGTGACAGACATAGCGCGGGTGAAACCTGTTGATAATGTCATGATGAATATCAAAACTGCCCCTAATACAGAGGAGGTGTTAGCAACAGTCCAAGCAAACCTACCTCTCTTGACTCCCAGACATATGTTGCAAGCATTTCGCAGTTTATTTGAATTACAGAAGGCCAGTAAGTGAGTAAACATATGTTACGTAAATATAAACATCATACATTAAAAAAATTATAATAATAGTCTAATAAGAAGATATTTACTTTATCTCAGTGATGAAATAAATTGTATCTTTTATTTTTATAGAATCTCTCAATAAAAAAAATATATATATTTGTTATAAATTTATAATAAACTTTAAGTATATGAAATTTAGGACCCATTGACAAAACAAACTAACTATAGTGTACTAATGTATGTTTGCTTAATAACATTACAATATATACATATATGTACTAGGAACTATCTAATCTAAAATTTAAAGCAACAGTGCAATCTTCTGCTTCTTCTTCTGAAATGCAATTTGGTTTCAAGTATCAGAGTTTTGATATGTGTGAATAATGTACACTTAAAAAATATTTCTATAAAAATAGTTTTATACTTGAGTAATAATATGGAGGTTCCTCCTCTAGCAATAAGTTCCTACTCTCCTCATCCTACTAAATTTGAGAGTAATGTAGGTGAAGCTGAAAATAAACTAAATAATATTCGTATTTATAACAGCATATAAGATGAGTTAAGGAAGGCATTATTTGTATTACAGTGGTGATTACACCATACTTTGAGTGCACTAAAATAGTTCACAAAATTGGATGTGGCATCTTATGTTCTGTCTTACAATCAATTTATACATGATATCTTTCATTGTGATCATTGCGGTGCAGTGCAGCATGCTCGTAAGCATGATGATAGAGGGTTCAAACCCCACTCTGGTGAAAATTCAATTGTTATTCCCCTGCTTTGCCAAGACAAATTACGACATTGAGGTTTGTCACTTAACTCATGCTGTATCATATTTCAGCGGAAAGTGGAGACTAAAAGAAGAAAAACTAAAAGTCAATTTCCTTGTAATTACAGAAACAACGATACTGAAATAATCACAAAGGACCCTACATTCAGCATGCTTTGTCAAAATTTTAAAAAAGAAGCCAGAGTTTTAGACGTGAATGAAACAATTGAGGCTCTCAAAGTACTATCTTTCCTCAAAGTACCAGCCAACTCCAATATTTTCCAGACAATGCTGCAAATGATAAGAAGTAATATTAATTTACTGAACACACCACAGATTATGTTCTTAGATTTTATTCTTACGCAGTGTAATGAAAAATCTCATTTAATTGACGCCCTCAAGTTAGCACTTCCTCTCGCATTCCAAATACATTTGCCTTTAGAATTAGATAGCAAGGATCCTCAGCTTTTACGCGAAATGTTGATATATTGTTGCACTCATGATCTTCCTGACCGCTGCATCAACAATGTGGTGACTGGGCTTCTCCTAAATGACCAGAATTTAACTGCTCAAATGGCGAAGTCTATAGTTTGGGCATTGTGCCAAACCAATTGTTCAGAAACTTTATTTCCAACTCGCGCCAAACTTTTACATATGTGCTGTGACATTTTGGTACATTCAATTGACGATTTGACTATTGATGATGTACTCCGCACCGCAGCAAGGTTAAAAGGAAAAGTGGTGGAACGATATTTTGAATATTATAACATGGAGTTAATGGATGCTATCGGTGACTATGTTGTCGCTCATGACGTGGAATTTGAGAAGGCATTGCTAGTTGCGCGCGTTTTGTCTAAAATTGTAAGTCTGAAACTTCTTTCTCTATAGCTTCACAGATTTCTTCGTTCTTTACTCTCTGTCCAATTTGCAAGAGATTGCATATTTTGTTGGAAAATACTAGATCTTCTTCTTACACTACTATGTGGGAAAATCGCAAAGTTGCAAAAAGCTACACCGTGGTTCCAGCTATTAGGCTATTTTAGTTGGCTAGTTTAGTAGGCTATTTTACTTGAAAATGGTTAGGCTAAGTGCCTGCAATGGTCATCATACATCCAAATACATACAAATGTTATTAAAACATAAGTAACTAAGTTACTAGGTTGTATAACGAGGTCTTAACATATAAAGACTTATTAGTATAAACCTTTCCCTGACTTTTACCATGAATAAAAAAAAAAAACATTTTCATAATTTCAGTCACACACGCATCTTGGATTGATGGAATATCTCTGCGGCAAAGCTTTAGCGGATCCAGAACTACTGTCTAACGCTCGTACCAATATACTATTTGGTTTCATACACTGCTTATCGAATAACAATTTTACTTTAGAATCTGAACAATGGCAGGAGATTAAAAGGCAAATTTCCTCGAATCCAATCTTGAATTGCACGAATGCAGCCTTACCATGGACTAAACTGTGCCTGGAACTAGCATCGCTCGGACATTTTGAAGACAAAGTACTGGAAAAGATATTCTCAAAGGATTTCCTGAATGAGTATCTGGCAAGAGAAAATAATACCTTAGATTATATTCAGCTACTCACTTTGAATGAGGCTGTGACTACATTACACAATGCCAACTATAAGTTGCCAGATGAAATTCTAGAAAAAGCCAAAATCATGTATCCAGTACATGCGTTGAGCGGTGTGGTGGTGGAGCACTTGGCTTTAGGGTTGGGTGGTCCAGAGTTCGTTGCCAGGAATTTAGTGTTACCTAGCGGTATTATAGTAGGTTTGTATTATGTATAAATACTATTTTAAATATTTGTACATCTTACTTATTATTGTTTTTGCCAGTACACTTTTTAATCTGTATTTATTTAGGTTTGTTTTGGGTGTGCACTTTTTTTCACCAAAATGGAAATTAAAATATTAATGCCATCTTAACTGCCCCAATACCAATTTCTTTTGTGCTCATTGTCATAAGTTATGTCATAGTTTTAAGATTATGCTTATATATATATATATATATATATATATATATATATATATATATATATATATATATATATATATATATATATATATATATATATATATATTTTTAGACACAGCAGTTTGTATAAAAGGAGGTTATCCAGTAAAGTTGCCACCGACAGATAGTGAGTCAAGAGTACCGATTGATCAGCTAAATGTGCCTGAAGGTTCTATTATGTAAGGCCTATTCTTTATTTTTATACCTAACTAACTAACTAACCTAACCTAACAGGAAGAATCTCCTTAAATTTTGATTAAACTGAAAAAAATAGATATTAATTGGCTTTAAAATTATTTTATATATAACTTAAAAATGTTTATTTGTCATAACTTGACCAATTATTGTTATGAATTTTCATTTATTATATTTCATTTCAGTCATTTATATTACAAAAAGAATGTGACATTAGGTTTTTATTTCAGCGTATGCATAATGAATTTCAACCAAGGTTGCTTTTCTATGAACAGCAACCGTCTGCGTGGCTCGTTCCGCCTTATTTTAGATATACTGGAGAAACAAGGATATGCGGCAGTGTCCTTAAATATTAACGAATGGATGACTACACCGACGCACGAGAGGACGCCATATTTGATGAGAGAGATTGGCTACAAATGCGGAGAAATTGGATTGAAGTTGTCGGCTACTTAATGTGAATTAAATGTTTATTAGAAATTTTTGTGAATTAAAGGCTGATTTTGTTCTGTTTTACTCGTACTTTTACATACTCGTACTTTTACATACTCGTACTTTTACATACTCGTACTTTTACATACTCGTACTTTTACATACTCGTACTTTTACATACTCGTACTTTTACATACTCGTACTTTTACATACTCGTACTTTTACTTTTGTTATTTTATGATGAAATTTTACCTTGCGAGCTACCAAGCTTTTTTGTAGTTGTCTGCAACATACAGTATGTTGCAGACAACTACAAAACCGAGCAAAACATATATATATATATATATATATATATATATATATATATATATATATATATATATATATATATATATATGTATATATATATTTCGATTATAAGTCTCATTTCGAAATTAAATTAAACTAAAACCACTATACTTTAAGTGATTAGAATATGGATTCCATTGGCCGAAGAATGTGAATTTTTGTACCTATTCATCGGAAACACAAGCCGATATGGATGCAGGAATTCGTTTATAATTGTAAAAGTAAGCAAGTGCAAGCTTCGCAAGTAAGACTAGACAAAAAAATGCACACTGTATTAATAATTTTATTTGGGTCACGTAGCATAGATTTTAAATTATATCTCTCGATATATATATATATATATATATATATATATATATATATGTATATATATATATATATAAAATATATATATATATATATATATATATATATATATATATATATATATATATATATATATATATATATATATATATATATATATATATATCTCGATATATATGTTTTTAGTTACATTTTCGCGACTTCGTTGTTAAATTAGTTAGTATTCTGTGTGTAAGCTCTGGATGTCTTGTCAGAAAGCACTGTATATATTTTACTGGGCTTATTAGTTGTGAAAGGATTTGGTCGTTATCA